>CAEFZX010022288.1:0-44955 GCA_903066825.1 Alfaro cultratus | reverse complement strand
AATCTACAATTTTCATAGTCATGAAAATAAAGAAAACCATTTGAATGACCAGGTGTGTCCAAACTTTTGGTCTGTACTGTGTGTGCACAATAAAAAAGGGAATATGGTGTAAAATGAAAATATTAAATAGTTAATAGTTAAACTGAACCCTCATGCAAAATTGGAGATTACCATTTTAAAATATTTTCGTAGTCAAAGTTTACGTAAATTTTATTTCTTGAACATTTAACCTGTCACTAAGTTTGCAGCGAGTGGTTATTACATAGAAACTGATGATTATCTACACAAGAAATTAAACTAGGAGGTGGTGTATCATCAGTAATCTTCCTTTGCAACGTGTACATATGAAAGTAAAATGTGAAAAAGGCAAACATATTGTAGAAGTCACATTATTTTGTTGATTTCTACTTTATGATACTTTTACTTCAAAGCTACTGTGACTGAAATAGTTTTGCATGTTCAGTCATCAGTCCTTGTTTCACACAGAAAGATCATTGGTGATAGGTGAGTATTTCTTGTGCAAATAATTAGCATATTCTATGTACATAAAATCACCCAGTACCAATATTGTCATGAAAAATTATTTGAACAAATCATAAGTACTTTTTGAGATTGTTTTAAGATAATAGAAGTTAGCTTTATCATGAGCTCTTGGCTAGCCATTAGCATGAGCCTGAAATAATCTGGATTAATCCTAAATAAAGGAATTAAGAGACATTACTTCAAGTAAAATGTTAACACGTTCAAACTTTTCTTTTTTTTTTAGATATCCTTTTAACATTGTCTGATGTTGTATTGTTTGTCATATTGACATCATTCTAGTTTAGACTAATCTTAGTTTGTCCAAGAGTGGGCATTAGATGTCAAGAACTTACTAGAGGTCTGACATGAAATGATTTAGCCATGTGTCCTTGTTTTAGCAACATAGTTTAACTCCATTAAAACATTGTACATGCACTGCACTCAGTGGGGAATTTGTTCCCACACCCATCACTTTAAAGATGAGGTTCAACTTTCCAAGAGTCACTTTCAAAACATGATGCATGTTTTTCTTCTGTTTTTTAGTAAGATGGGTGTAGTTGTCACACCCTTTCATTGCAACTGAGCCAGTGTGTGTTGTCTTCTATGTTCTGAGGAAAGAGTAAACAGAATATAATAGGATGGGAAGTAAAAGGTACTTAATAACTACATTAACTCTTTTGCCTTTTTTTTTTTTGCCTTTCAGCATCCAACACATTATCAATAATCCAACCAATCTCTGGATCCCTCTCAGGGAAAGTAAATCTTCCCTGCTTCTTCTCCACAATCCCAACATCAGCGCCAGTCATAGGTACAAATAAAACAGCCAATTATGGCAAAGATTACTTACGAATCAAATGGACCAAAATAAAAGGACAGGAAAAGTCTACTGTGTTGGTGATGCAAAATGGGGTCATCAAGATGAACCCCATCTACAGGAACCGTGTGTCAGTGCCCAGTCACCCTGAGGATGTCGGTGACGCCTCCTTGACTATGGTCAAGCTGCGAGCTAGTGATGCTGGGACTTACAGTTGCGAAGCCACATACGGCATTGACGATACGCATGATATTGTTAACCTTGATGTCAGCGGTAAGCTATTTATAGTTTCCTTGTTTTCGTGTTATGGGATTAGATGATTTAGATGAAAACCAAAATTTGCAGAAGTGGATTACTAAAAAAAAGGTTAAAAGAGAGAAATGGAATACAAGTGGTGATAGAAATGTAAGCAGGATGTGAGAGCAATGCTTTGATAGCTGCAGCTACCTAGTATTTACAGAGAGGTAACTACAACTTTAAGTTGTCCTTGCTTCAGAGAGAATGCCCTCCTTAAAAAAAGATTTAAGAGACTTTTATGAGTTAGTTTGTGACGAATTCCCTATAAAATATGTTAAGGCTTGTCGTTGTGAAAAAAAAGTGGAAAAATCAGTATTTTACTTTATGGCTTTCCCTGTTTAAACCCAGTCAACAAAGATTTAATATGGTCAACCTGCCATATGTTGTATACAAACTTTGGTGCACATCATTTCATGGGTTTCTTGTCTTTACCTTGTGTCATTTTCCTCCCCAACACTGACACTATGACCAAACAAACAGTGCATTTCACTACTGTGAAATACATGTGTTAATGCGGATCACATGATAACATATCTTCACCTTATTCAATTGTTTTAATTTTATAGGCTTTTTGAAATTTAATGTGGGTGATACTGTATAACTTTTGTGGACGCATGGGTGGGGAGAAACTGGGATAGTTTTGGTTTACAATCTCCCTGACCTCTTTTCCAACAATTTGCAATGTTAATTGACACCATCAATCAAATCTGAAGCGTCTGTTTACCGTCCACAAATATGGGGATTTCAGGGCCATGGCATCACATGCAGTTATCTTGTTCATTTGTGGTGAACAGTGTGAGTATTTCACATATCCTCTTGGCTTATTGCAAACCTCCTTGTTTCCAAAGATGCTAAGAGACTCATTTTTTTTACCCTCAGAGAGTGTTTTACAAGACACTTGCCAAAATTTACCACCCTGGATTTATGCTAACGAATTGCAGATGACTACCTTCAACTGTGTATACAATATTTGATTGTCTCTCATCTTTGAATGGTGTTTACTTTTTGTAACTTATTTGTTGCCAGGTGTTGTTTTTCACTATCGCGCAAGCACCAGCAGGTACACCTTAAGTTATGAGAAAGCTGTCCAAACTTGCAAAGATATTGGAGCAAGCATAGCTACCTATTCCCAACTGAAAGCAGCTTATGAAGATGGATTTGACCAGTGTGATGCTGGCTGGATTGCTGACCAGACAGTGAGGTCAGCTTTATCACTCAACACTACTGTTGATATAAATAATGAACATACAGTATGTATATACAGTAAATGTACAAAATATGCACATTACGACATTATGATTTTTAATACTAAGCCTTTTTCTATAGATACCCAATTACCAGACCAAGAGTCGGCTGCCTTGGAAACCTTAAGATGATACCTGGTGTTAGGACTTATGGAGTTAGAAACCCTTCAGAGACCTATGATGTATACTGTTACGTCGATAAACTTGACGGTAAGATATTGGAGCAGTTTTGAGAGCGTGAATTTAAAAAGGCTTCAGCTAAAAATCTTATTGTACCATGTGGTACAATAAAAATCTTATTGTACCATGTGGTACAATAAGATTTTTAGCTGAAGCCATCATTATTGTACCATCATTATTGTACCATTGTACCTATAGTATTTTTTATAGGAATTCTTTTTAAATTTATAGTACACAATTTCCTGCACAAATCAGCTTCACATTTTGTACAAGGAAGAATGCAGAGAAGCTTCTAATAACTTCACATGAAAGAATGGGTTTAGTGGTTTTTAAAAAACGTCCCCAACAAAAATATGATAATTAGATTTTTAACTGTCTTTGGCACTGCTCAGCTATTTTTCCTCTCTCTTCATCTACTAGTTTAGTCTGTTACTGTTCTTGGATTAAATTGTACTACAGTATTTTACTGTGATTAATGTCCCTGTTGTCAAATATAAATTCCAATCACCTCTCAGCATATTTGCTCTTCTATCTGGGATTTGTTCAGGGCAATATTTAGAGAGCATGGTATTTAATATTATTTAATGAAGATTTGCAAACAGCCATTAAACAAATAGAGGTAACACACTAGGTCTGCAGTTTGAGCTACTGAAGGCATATGCTACACAGGCATTAATAAACCACAACCCTTCTTTATTAGCATGTGATCATTGTTGATAATGTCTTTAGAATACTGCCAAAAATGCATATTGTATTGCCCAGAGATTGTCGTTTCTGTTCCACATTTAACCAGACTTGTGATACACGGCAGTTTGGTTATAAGTGAAACAATCCAATTGCTCCTTATCGTGAAACTAAGCCGCAAATCAACATTTAATTTTTTTTTTTACTAATGAACTGTCTAAATAGGTTGTTTAGGATTCTAGCTCTATGTCGCTCTGTGATTTATTTACATTTTCTTGTATGTGTAGTTCTGCATTAATTTTGCCTAAATCGTCTCACTTCTGGCCTCATTTGGTCGAAAGTCTGGACTAGATAAAGCAGTATACAAGTAGAGTCCATGCTTTCCTTTTTAAAGTCTTCATTCATTTTTCTTTTTTTCAGGTGAAGTCTTTTATTCTCCTACTGCGGGTAAGCTAACCTTTTTAGAGGCCACTGAGGAGTGCAAAAAACACAAAGCTGTCTTGGCGTCCACTGGTCAACTCCACGCTGCTTGGAGAATGGGACTGGACCGATGTGACTATGGCTGGCTCTCTGACGGGAGTGTACGACACCCTGTTGTGCATCCTAGAATTCCATGTGGCGGAGGCCTAATGGGTGTCAGGACACTGTATCGCTACAGAAATCAGACCTGCTTTCCAGAACCTTTCATGAAGTTTGGAGCTTACTGCTTTAGAGGTAAAAACTATTTTGCTTGAATTCTTGAAATGTAAACTGAATGTGCAGTGCATGTTTATTGCCAGAATAATCAGATTTTAGCACTGAAGGAAACGTTCATACAGCATGGAAAATTATCTCAGAAAAAACAAGCTTTCCCCCTTTCGCTTATTTTGCTGGGTTCATGCTCTTTGTTATAAAACAAGTAATAGAAAAATATGAATAATTAATTTCTTTTCAAAGTTAAGAGCAGTTTAAAGTTGCAGTGTGTATGTCATATTTGTTAAAACTGTCACTATGTTGTGACAATATAACATGAGACAGATAATCTGTGAAAAGATCAAACTTTTTCACTTTCTCCCTGAGTTATGCTAAGACCTGCCTCCAAGCTCTGATTGGTCGGTTCTAGTTAGCAATGGGAGCACCAGGAGAAGGCAGAGGATGCATTTTTTCCCGATTATTTGTCCCATACTATTCTGTCATGACATAGTGACAGTTTCAACAAATATATGGGAAAAAAATAGTTAAATACTGCAGCTTGAAGACAATTGAAAAGCTTTTTCTATATAGCTAAGCAAAAAGTACAAGTAGACATGATTTTTTTTATGTACAATTAATACAAGCCAATTAAGATGAAGGTTATTGATAAAACTATATATTGAGGACCTGAATACGTTTACTCTAAAACTGGTATAGTGCACACACCCAATATCTGAAAATCTTGGTGAAATATTTTCAAAAAATGTGAGCATATAACACATCCAAGCAAGACCAAAACCTGACTGTTGTGAACTCAAGTCATTCTTTTATTAATTTCCAATTTTCTGCACTTTGTTTTTCACAATGCATAAAACCATTATACACATTTTGAAATGATAGTCTGGGTAAAATGTTTATCTGTTTATTATTACTATTATTGTCTTATTTATTTGTTATACCTTTTGCCATCCTTGCCTGGCATTCAAGTGTTTCAGGAGCTACTTCAGAAAGCTAGATTGATTAATTTCTAATAAGCATTGTGCTGTTTGTTGTAGATGCCAGTGGGGTCTATGGACTACAATTACATAAAGAATTTTTCTTCTAATTGACAAAAAATGACCAATGATATTTCTCAGGAGTTTGAGGTCAACAAACTGTCGTTTAAATTTCTTATGCTTCATTACTTCCAGTTGTCCTAATTAAGGTTTATTTTTCTTTTAAAAAATCCACATGTGTAAATGATATCTTAATTAAAGAAATATTAATTTAACAGTAATTTTAGTCATAATAAATGAAACCCAACTGTTTAACTTGAAAATGTTCAGGTTAAACTAGTTATGTTACAGGAGACCTAGGATTTCACAGAGATGAGCATGAGAATAATAGCAAATGCAGAATTGGATCTTTACTAAAAATCACATTAATAATGTCCCTTTATGGTACGCTAAATGATATCAGAATAATAAAAACCCTAAAATTGTGATAGTTTGAAAAATTTGTAGGGTAACACCTAAAGATAGATGATATAAGTACCTTAGAAAGGGCAGTAAAAGTGCCCAATGCTGCAGCCTTTTTAGACACACTAACCGACCCTCCCCTTGCAGCTTTCATCTCTAATTTCCATTGTCAGTTTTGGTTCTGTCATTCTCACTTGTAGTTATCTGAGCAGACATTTGGATAATGGACAAAAACTACTGCTGGACTTCTAAATTCAGTCATCCTTGGTGACCTTTGACATGGCCTTTCCATCTTCACAAATGAAAGGCTGGACAGATAAGCTGACCACTGCCTGGTCATTTAATGCCTCTTGGGCCATGCTGACTCTCGCGGTGATAAGTCTTCATGGAGTTCAGAGGGCACACAAACAGGCCACACTCACCTCCTGCTCTGTGTGTGCCATGTCAGCTCTCTCACCCAAGTTGTATTTACACCTTAGTGTAAGTGAGCTTTAAGTGCCACTTTTTGGTGGATCTCTGTCCTCTCTGTCTTTACAGCCTGCAATACAGTCTCTGTAAAAAAATATTATCTAAGCCAATGTCACTTAAACTACAGAAAAACACATAGGAGGGGGAGCTGGATGCAGTGAGAAAATGTAATGATTATTTGCTAAGTAGACTTTGGATTCCCCTGGAAGAAACAAGGGTCTCTATAACAGCAACAGTTGAAATGCATTTGTAATATAATGCAATATTTCTGAGAGCAGACCCTCATTTTCCTATAATGGAAAATGTGTCTCACTCCTTATGTCACATATGCTGTAGTTTCATGAGCAAAGGGCTAATGCGTAATGGTCAACAGCTGCCTTTTATACAGGCTGTCAGTGCAACTAAGGGTGGCTTTAGATTGTTTTTTATTAGTATGAGTAAATGCAAGAGTCTGGAAGTACCTCTGTACTTCCAGCAAGAAGGAAGAGGACCCTTTTTGAAAATAATTCATGAACTAAATGACTTGTTAAAATGCTTATGATTAACTTATCTGATACGGTATTTGCTGCTCTACACTCAGCTTAAGAAAATGAAAGCAGTCATATAAGACAGCTAGATTATAGTAACAGAACCAACAGAGGATGGCAAAGTCGTCTGCACAGAAGTTTCTACAAAACACTGGAAGTTGTGAACGCATATGTTAGCTGTTGCTGTTATTTACTTTTTGTTTCCCAACAATTGAAATAGCATTGCAGCAACACTGTGAACTTAGCCTTGCTACACCACTCTAAAAAATAATTACAGTTTCACACATTTTCAATGTGAAGTATTTACTTTCTGAATGAAAAAAAAGTCTTGTTTGGTGCACATTTCAGTCATAGAAACTCAAATGACATCAATGCTACATTTGCAGGACATCAAAGTCTGAAACATTTCTTACAATTGCTAGTCATCAAATTCCAATGCAAATTCTCAATACATTTTTTTTTACTGGTTTTCCAAAAGTAATTAATTTTTTTTTTTTATTATTGTCTACTCTACAGGAGGGAGAGACACAATCAACCAGACTTTCCTTGTGGATGTGTCTGTACAAGAAGTCATTACTACCACCACCGCCAGATCCACCACTGTTTCCACCACGTCATTCGACACAACAGCAGAGGCAGAGAAGTCTTCAGACTATGATGTTTCCACATATGCTACATCAATGTTCTCTGTCAGTATGTCTCCTCCTCAGCCCACTCCCCCAGACCAAGACGCTCAATTAATCACAACAGTTGCACCAACAATTAGAGAGGATCCTGATGATAAAGATGATATAAGCGACATAGACATAAATTATTCTAACAGCTTCGGTACTGTTGAAGCTGTTCCTTCCCATGGTGAAGAGATCACTGAAATTCACATGACGAAAGAGACCATTGGTTCTACAGCATCCTTTGAAGATCCAGATTCCCACTCGGTGATTGAGATCAGCACAATCAAACCTGATGTACTTCTACCAGATGACTCTTTAAGTACAGCAGGCAGGTTTGCAGAGGGGAAGACAGAGAGAACTATTTTGACTCATAGAATGATCACAGATATTTCCTCTGAAATCACAGATGCTCCTACAGAATCTACTGAAATGACCAGGAAAGGAGCATTTATTTCCTCTGAATCAACACCATTCATCACAGCTCCTGGTTTCCAGTTAACACCAGTAGATTATGATGATGGGATTATAACTGATATTTTTCTCCAGACTCCTCCACCATCCCAGCCATTCCCATCGGTCATAGATCAAACTGCCATGAAAACATCAACCCCAACTGCAAGTGGCACTACCCTTGACATTGAAACGCAAACAATACAAAAAACACAGGAAGCAGATTCTCTTGCTACATCTGGTGCTCCAGATGTAGATTCCAGGTTCCCGGTTGAGAGCCGAGTCTTTACTGAAGAAGTGGCATTGTCAACAACTGAACACACCCTCAGTGAGTCCAGCAGTCAGAGAACAGAACATGCTGCAGAAACTCCGACAGAGGATGACACTTTGGGAAGCTTTGGGGCAGAGAGATTTACATTCTCTTCTACGACATCAGCTGTAACCAGCACGCTCAAAGTCACACCTTCAGTGGTCACGGAGGCACAGATTCAGAATACTTCAGGTAAGATTTGCATTTTCTTACATTTTTAAACATAGGACAAATAAGGAGGAAGATGTAACAAAAGGGATGTAATACAATGTGTGCGAAGGTTGTCTTTGGTTTAAATATGGTCTTCTGCATAGATTATTTCTTTCCTCCAGTGGAATTAAGTGTATTCCACTTAATTCCACTTAAGTGGAATTAAGTGAGATAATTCTCACTTAATTATCTGAGATAAGCACCAGAGAAATAACAGAAATATTTGCAGTTACTTGCTTGTACAAATTCAGTTTGTATTCATGGTAATGCATTTTCTATAGGTGATTTGCTTCCTATGTTGTGTTGGCACATGATAGTATTCATAATGACTAGGCCCCTCTTTGGCTGCCGAACTTGTTCTGACCAGTCGAGAAAATAGCATCTAGTATCTAGGGTTCCCTGTGGGTTCTGATACTGGCTTTATAGTAATAGATTCTTTGGATCTTGTGAATTGTTGTGTGGAGTCTTTGTGGTTGGAATTGTTTCCCACGGCTGTCATTACATCTTAACCAAGGATAAGATGTAATCATTTGATAAAATCTTCTGGCTTTGGAGTTATCTGCAGAGTCCCCTGCCATGTTCTTTTGAGGGCTGTCTTGCCATGCACTGCACCTGGTCCCTAAAAAGTAGTTTTTTTTTTCCTTTCACTATGGGTTTCTACATCTTCTCTTGTGGAATTCATTGGTACCATAGAGGCAGAAAAGAAATAAAAAGCCACTGATAAATGTAGGTTATATTTAATCCCTTGTTTTATAAAGTATAACATAAAAATAAACAAAACTTACAGCAGATGCTAGGCTGGCCTTAATTAGGCACAATGACTTACACTTCAAACTAAAACATGTATGACTTCAACATTATGGAAATCATAATAATAGTAACTATTATTATATATGACTTTTACTTTATGAAAGTTATAATGTGACTTACTATACATTTCATGTCTAGTCATAATATGAAAGTCACATTATGACTCATAGTCGTACATGTGAAAGCATGCTGGTTATTTTGTGTTGTTTAACTACTTCTATGCATTTACATTATTCCCCTAACTGAGTGTGACCATCTGACTGACAGCCAACCTGGCAATAACTAAAGTGTGTTGGCAGTCTACCGCCTTATGCGCAGTAAACACAGACGCCTGTCTTCATCTTAGACTGGACACCACCTCATAAGGTGATGTCATTACTAACTCACAGTCCCTGCCCTTTTTGTCAGGACAGCTGGAGGCTACCTGACCAAAGGAAGTGATTATAGCTACTTTTACTGCTCATGTGATTGACTGAGACTTGCTGGGTCTCTTTCTGCCCTCCCAGCGTGTATGGGAAAAACTTGCAGAAAGATTTGTGGTGGCATTGAAAAGTTTGTCTGTCTGCATTTCAACAAAATAAAATCTCATTTGGGTTTAAAGAAAATCACTTCACAATTTTTTTATGGGCGTAAAAAGATCACTTAGCAAATTTGTTGTGTTGCTCCAGATTATTGTGTTATGGTGAACTTTACGCTTGCGTTTTAGATTAATTGATGACAGCTAAATACACTGTTTACCAAGTGTTTTAGTTATTGCAACTTCTTAAATTATTTATCATCTATGTGTCAAAGAAAAATTTTACAGAACATTTCACAAAATCACCAATAGTACATTCAGACTGTGCTTAAAGTTCTGTTTTAAATTGGCTGTACGCACCCTGGTAAACTGATTTTTACCGATTTTGTGGAAATCACCCGAAATTTTGAACATGCATATATTCCAACCCTCACATTTTCTGTTGCTAGACCTACACTACAGATTGAAGTCTGCATTGTACAGTATGTATTTAAATAATTTTGAGCATCAAAAATATTAGAAGCAATAAATGCAATTTTTTTCCCAAACAATAGTTACATCATCACTCACAACCTAAAAAGCATTACAATACCTGCAGAGACAAAGGACAATGTGTATAATGTGTCTTCTGGAGGTGAGTGTGGAAAAAGCAAGAGATTACTCAGCTATTTATAGTCTTATAAAAATGACTAGGAGAATGGAGAAAAATTTCCATAGTTGTTTTTGATAATTTTTGGTCTTTCTAATTGCTGTGCAAAATGCTGTTTACTTTTCTTTTTGTGAGAATTTGGTATTTAAAACAAAATCTTTCAAATTAAGTGGATGGGAAATAAGACTGTATAGATAAATCCCAGAAGACTCAAAAACTGATTGGCTATCACCTCCTATCTACATTATGCAAAGCATCAATTTTACTTTGAAGTTATTCTGAGGAGTGTAATTTGCACTGTTAGTATAATTGACTTAGCTGTAAATGTAACTGACAATCATAACTCTCTTGAACCAGTTTTTTTTTTTTTTTTGTAAGTTGGTGGCATGCATGCATCTGCTTGTTTAAGTGTAGAACAAGTATGTGTTTGAGTGGGTCAGTAAGGCCAGGAAATTGCCTAAGTTCCCAGACGTGACCTGCATTTGTAACAGGTGTCTTTCAACATGGCTGAAAGGATACAGGTGTTCTCATTTACAACTGGTAATCTAACTACACTGTCATTTGAGGAAAACAGAGATGAGGCAGTGGGACTAAAGGCATAGACACCAAGAAAATAAGGAGAGTGAAGGAGGAAAAAGTTGTAAAAGTCATGTGTATTAATGGATTTGTGCATTTGTAAATCTGGTAGCAACTGATAGGCAATTCATGGAAAGTTGGACTTTACTACTTCTTAGCTCCAGTTATCTTTAAGTTGCTCACTCAATAGATTTTGTTTAAAAACTTTAATTGAAAGTTAATTTAAAAACTTTAAATTAAAGTTTTTATTTTCTTGCATAGTTTTGATGACTTATGTTTCAGTTTATGTCCTTTGTGTTTTGGAGGATGTGTAGTCTTCCCATCCAGAAAATGTTATTTGGTATTGAAGACATATACCTTTGTTAGGTATTGTGCTGTTGGTGAAGGATACCATTGCTGTAAAGCAGTGGTCTCAAACTGCTGTCCTCAAGGGTGAGAGTCTTTTAGATCTTGTGTGCTTCAGCACACCCTGCTCCATTATTAGCTTATTATCACTGCTTTGTAGAGCATGACATCTAAGAGTTGCAGGTCAATGGCTCTTAATGACCATACTTTGAGACCACTGGTGTAAAAGGGAACTGAGAGTCCTTTTATTTTGGGCTGGGAAGCCTCATGTTGTCTAGTGGCCACTGTTCTTCAAGATAATATTATGAAGAATTTAAGTGAATGGAGGACAAATGTTTTTCAGGATCAATCCCAAAGAAAACGTCCAGCTGAAAACTTCTGATGGATAGTTGTTCATTCTTTGCCTAAACTGACAAGTGGTCAACCCACTCCCCTCCCCTTAATATTGCACTGAGTCATAAATATTTATTTTTTTAACCTTTCTGCAATCGTAAGAGATGGGATCATTTGAATCTCACAAGCTTTGTAGCCTGTACGAGGTCCAGCAGAGTCACATTCACCCGACATGGGATTCTGCAAGATTTTAATTTTTTTCTGTGGTTTCGGGACAACACCCCTGATTTCCCACTGTGGACCATGACACCTGTCACCCGAGAGTCTCCTGAGAGTTGCTCAAAGACAGTAAAGAGCAAGAAATATTGACATCCCTCCACTTTACCCAGACTAAGGGGATGGTGTTGAGAGCTATAGTTTTTAATTGTAAAGGCTCCAAACACATTCTTCCCACATGTTGCACTTCTTTCCTGGGCCAGTTTGTGTGACCAAGGAAAGGTCACAGTTGCGTGGAATGGGACATTCTCAAAGTGTTTGTCAGGCTGCACTATGTATCTTAATATGCTCACACCCTGTCAGAGTTTTATCAGAAAAGATTAAGCTTTTAGCAATAAGAGATTGTACAAAGCATTAAAGCTGCAATGGGTAACTTTTATAGAAATATTTGTTAAAACGGTCACTATGTCCTGACAGTATAATATGGAAAGGTAATCTGTGAGAAAATAGAGCTCTTCTGCTTCCCTATGGTCCTACTAGTCTCTGCTGAAATACAAATATGTTGGCCAGAAGCAACAAATCAGAGGCAGAAGGAATGTCTCAGCAGTGTCAATCATTACTCGTACAGGTGCTGCTCCCCCCCCTCCCCCAGAGCACAACGCATCAAGCTCGAGATTGATGGTTTGCTACAGCTGTGCTAATGATGGAGAAAGAACCTGACGTTACAGGTTGTTTCTCCACCACAGACATCATCAGGCTATGGCCTTACTTTCGAGCCTGCACATTCACAACAGGCTGAGCTATGTGAGAGAAGCTGTAGCACAGAAGAGAACAAGGGAGTGTGTGTAAGCAACACATACATGAGTGTAATTGAAACTTTAAAGGCATTCATCGGGTGTGATTGGTTGTTTCTGACTGGGAGTGGCGTATTTCTGCAGAAGGCAGTAATACCACATCTGCTGAGGATGAGGCAGAGGAGCTTGAGTTCTTCACATATCTGTCGCATATGCTGTCAGAACAATAGTTTTAGCAAATATATAATAAACATATTTTTATAAAAAATATCTATTGAAACTTTAACAGCAGGAATGTGGGTAAATGTGTTACTTCGTAGATATGCATTTCCCACCAAATAACTGTACCCAAACTGTTTTAGTTTTAGATATGCTACTGAAGGTGATATGTTTATTATAAGAAATTTAAGCATAAATTTATATTTAAGCAATAAATTATAAACTATAAATAATTCTATGACATTATCCTGCTATCTTCTATGATGGCAGATGCATTTTAATCCTCCTCTTCTGCGTTTTCAGAAAGTAAACTGTTAATTTTTGAGAATGCATTTATTTACAGCCTTGCAAATAAATCCACAATATAAATGAATAAACTATGTCTTCAATTTAAACATAAACAAAATGTAAGCAAAATTTTACCCCCAAAAAAATGTTAGGAAGACATGATTTAGGATATAAATGGGGGCTATTCTTAAATCCTTTAATTTCCTTTTGGATTCAAAACTACTTGATTTTTTAAATTAATTTATTTTTTTTAATCTTTGATTCATGTTACAATTTATTGCAAAGTGAAAGCAGAAATAATGGGAAAAAATACAATCACTACGTTTGTCTCTTTATATCAAATTATATACTGGTGTACCTTAGACTACATTGAATTAATCTCTGGTTTGCTGTGACTTGATCTTTATGTTTCTTTTAAGTAAAAGGCTCTCTTTCTTTTCCATCTTCTTTCCAGAAAAGACAGAAACTGCCCTGTCTGCAACTGTGCCACATGTAATGCACCGTCCAATCCCATCAATAGCAGATGGTGAGCCGGTCATTTTGAGAGGAGGGCCAGACCCTTCTCAGCAACCTACTGTCTCCACACCAGTCTCTACTGTTACAGGAGTATCTTCATCTGTTATTGTCAATGAGACAACACAATCTCCTGTAACTATGACAGTTCAAAGAAGCACTCCAAAAACTTCTGGAGAAGACTCTGCTGCATTTCGTAACAAGTCAATTGTGACTTCTGGTGCTACTTCTGGTGAAAACATCACTAAGTCTACTGACACACCCATCATTAAAACCACGGCTGGCGCTTCTGCTTTCACTATTCTGTCCGTCTCGACATCAAGAAAAACCGAAACAAGTGATACTTCAAAAACAGACGTTTCTTCAGCTTCAGTGTTGCAGAGCACAGAGGAACCAAAGTCAATGTCATCTGAAACATATAAGACTATGGCTACAGTAAAGTTGCAGGAAACATCAGCAGTTCCAGAGGAAAGTTCAAAATCTCCAATTACAAGAGAAGATAGGACAAGTCAACCAACAAGTGAAATGTCAAGCAGAGACATTGCATCTTCTACTGGCTCCTCATTGTTCAGCACTGAGAGGACAACTGATCTTCTACGTAAGGATGACGACAGTGTTCAAACAGGTCAGACAACAAGACATTCACTTTCCACAGTAACCGGCAAAACAGAAAGTTCTTCTGCCGCTTCTCCAGTAGATAGAGGCTTTACAAGAGGTCAAACCATTGACATGTCCACACCACTCTCCAATGTTACAGGATTATCTTCATCTGATATTGTCAATGAGACAACACAATCGCCTGAAACTATGACGATTGAAATAAGCACAGGTCCCGAAATTTCTGCAGAAGGCTCTGCTGCGTTTGCTGACAAGTCAGTTGTGACCATTGCTACTGCATTCCCAACATCTGCTATCTCTGACGGTAAACCCATGAGCCCATCAACGCTTTCTCCGATTACTCCACCTGTCTCATCATCCACAACTCCGCATGATCAGGATGAAGAAATTAATACAGAGTTCGCAATGGTGGAGTCAATTCCTCTAATCAGTGGATCAAGTAGTCAACCTGACGTAGGTTCAAAGTTCAATGTCACAGATCCAGAAAGTGCCGGACAAACACATTCTAATGTCACTGATGAGTCAATGAAGACAACAGCAGTTTATCCAACAATAGGCACAAAGTCACCTTCANATACAGAGTTCGCAATGGTGGAGTCAATTCCTCTAATCAGTGGATCAAGTAGTCAACCTGACGTAGGTTCAAAGTTCAATGTCACAGATCCAGAACGTGTCGGAGAAACACATTCTAATGTCACTGATGAGTCAATGAAGACAACAGCAGTTTATCCAACAATAGGCACAAAGTCACCTTCAATCTCAGAATCATACACATCTGAAACAAGTGATGCCGCCAAAACTGCTTTTACACCAGCCATCTTACTCCGTACAACAGCAAAACCAACATTGGCATCTCCTGAAACAGAACACATGGCATCTCCAACAGGTTCCTCGTTAATCAGTCCAGAGACCACAACAGCAGAACAAATTGATGGCTATTCAACAGAACAAAGAACTCTCCCCTCAGTTTCATCCCTTACTGAAAATCCAGAGAAAAGTACTACAGAAGATATGGACGGTTCAGGAACTATGAGTACAGACTTGTTCACATCATCTATAACCGTTATTGGTGCATCTTCAAGTCTCTACAGTATTGACACAACAACAGTAACAATATCTCCTGAATCAGAGTCTGCCTCTGTGAGAACAGAACAAGGGACTTCTGGTGAAAATATCACTAAGTCTACTGACACACCCGTCACTAAATCCACAGCTGGCTCTTCTGCTTTCACTATACTGTCCGTGTCGACATCAAGACAAAACAAAACCATTAACATGTCCACACCAGTCTCTACTGTTACAGGATTATCTTCATCTGACATTGTGAATGAGACAACGCAGTTTCCTGAAAGTATGATGGTTCAAAGTATCACATATCCTAAAACTTCTGGAGAAGGCCTTTTTGCTGCAAAGTCAGTTGTGACCATTGCTACTGCATTCTCAACATCTCCTGTCTCTGACAGTAAACCCATGGGCCCGTCAACGCTTTCTCCGATTACTCCATCTGCTTTTAACAATATGCCCTTTTTGGCATCAAGAAAAGCGGAATCAGGTGATACTTCAAAAACAGATGTTTCTTTAGGTGTCTCTACTCCTTTGCAGAGCAAAACTACTGTTTCTACAGTAAAAGATGAAAGCCAAACGGCCATGCCTCAGACAACATCTGAGTCTGATGGAAGGGTTTCATTTATTCCATCATTTGAAGTCACTACAAGATTGTCCACTAATGAACCTAACATTTCTTTTACCAATGAAGAGGTGGTATCACCAGAGACTGATGATGTCAATGAGGTGGAGTATTCAGCCTTCGAAGGATCTGCAGACATCGATGTCACTATGCTTGAAAAGGAAACAGAAGCTCAGCAACCCTTTGTCGAAACATCTGCTCTTGCAACCACTCCTGCAAGCTTATCAGATGCAAAGCACATCGAACTGACCACAAAATCTCACAATGAATTTTTTGTTGCAACAGATGAGGCTGAAACAGATGAGACTGAGAGTCGATCATTAACAAGTCTTTCTGGTACACAACCTACCAAAAAAATTTTCTCCTCAACCCTAGTCCCACACATGACAAGCAGAGAGACTAACTTTGTTGATCCGGGAATTGGAAATGGTTCTTCTGATGCCAACCCCAGTGAGTCAACATTTCAACCAGTTTCTAATTCTCTTTTTAATCCCAGATCAATATTTGATTTGAAAAATTCCCACATCCCTGATGCTACTGGCTCTTTTACATTTACCCTCCCTCCCTCAACATTAGGTTTAGAATTGACCACATCTTCTACCACTGTGACTGAGAAACCAGTTGAGTTTTCTTTGAGTAACACTGTTCACTCAGTTTCTTCAACGTCAGTGTATAAGGAAAAAGATAGTTCAGGTCATGGCTCAACAACTCTTGAAAGCTTGTCTCCAGTAAATACACTTCCTCCTATACAGGCGTCTAGTATAACACAACTAACAACTCACAAATCAAAATCATATTCAGGCTTTACTTTAACTGATAATGGAAGTACAGGTGACCAAACCTTTGATATGCTTACCTCAAACCCAGTGATGACCAACAATGCCACATTTGGAGACATGTCAGATGAAACAATTGAAACGTTTGATGAGCAGGTTTCCAAAAAAGGGGTTGGACATTTCTCAAATACAGAAAACCCCCTCAGTTTTGAACCAATAAAACATCCAGATCCAAGAACAAAAAGTCCAGATAAAGATGGAGTGGCAATAGAAGAGGAAGGAATACAATCGTCTCATAGAACAGAGTATGTCATAAATGATCACACAGTTATTAGTTCTAGCAGTGATACTACTACAAAATATATCCTATCAAAATCCACACCATCTCCTGGTATTAGATATCACAGTAACAAAGAACAACAGGTTGTGATTGCTATGCCAAGTCAAGACAAAACTGAGACTGGACAAACTAAACAAATGCCTACTATGGTCTTGCATGCATCTGAACCATCAAGCAGTGCATCCATTCTATTCACAGAGGATACAAAAAATGAAGATAAACTTTTTTCTGGAGTCACATATAATTTGAGGCAAGAAAGTTCCACCTCCAAAGTCATCACAAAAGATAATATGTTCATCAATTTTGATACTATATCTGTAGTTTCCTCCTCTCCATTTTACCCAACTATCCAGACAGAGGAAGTTGGAGTTAATTCAGCAATTGCAATGACACAAGAGATGAACTTAAAGGAAGAACGGGAAGGCTCAGGGGCTGTCAATGCTCCTTTTTTTACTCCTTCACCAGTAACTACAGATCCAGTTCCAGTCACTGACCTCTCAAGGTCTTTTTTGTTATCATCAACTCAAGCTACTACTGAGTCAACACATTCAAGTTCTAAAGAAAGCCTTGGTGGACATACACCCCAAACTACTACTTTTTCTGCTGGAATTGATCAAAACATATCAATGACTTCATCAACAGGAACTAAAGTATCCAGTTTTCATCCTGGTAATTATTCTGTGAGTCAGGTTGATTATGGTTTGGCAAGTCATGTGACAGCTCTCCCAAAACTAATTTCTGATGCAAATGTTGGAAAACCACCATCCCCACAGAGTAGCTTTTACCCTGACAATGATCGTCATGCCCCAGTCAGTGGTGCAGGGAACCAAAAACTACTTCAATCTGTTTCTCAGTACAATGAAACTGCAGAATCAAACACTAGTGAAGCATCTACAAGTGAGTCTTCCCAGACTGTATTCAAGGCAACTGCTACAACAATATCAAAGATGGAATTGATTAACCTTGAAAGCACCTTAGGTGGAACAATCAGTACAATTGATATCAGTACAGGTGATGAAGAAACTACCACAAGTATCCATGGAGAATTAACAACATCAACAACACAATCACCAAACCAGGTAGAATTAGGTACATCTTTAGCCACACAACCTTCATCCTTTTCTGAGGAAGAAGAAAAGCACAACAGGAAAATGTCAACATTTCCATTCCTTAATGGAAGAGACCCAGCAATAGAAGAAGGAACAACCCCCTCTGTCCAAATAAGACTGGATGTGGGCCACACAGTTGTTGGCGAAACTGTGGAAATTTCTGGTACCTTTTATTATTATTTTTTTTTTATCAATACAGCAAAGTATTTATGCTCATAGAACTTTGCTTAAGTCTTTATAATTTTTACTCAACAGGAATGTATTCATGTAAGGAGAACATTTGTCTGAATGGAGGGTCTTGCTTCAAGAGTGGCAGCATCTATTCATGTAGCTGTTCTCCGGGTTACACTGGTCATCAGTGTGAAACGGGTATGATATTGATCAACACTAGAAATTTTCTATCACATAAACTGGAAATTTTTACCCTTGTTGTTTTGACTGTGTTGTTCCACAGACATTGATGAGTGTCAGTCAAATCCATGCCGTAATGGAGGCACATGTGTTGATGGGCTGGCTTCCTTTACATGTGTGTGTCTCCCAAGCTACTCTGGGCTTTACTGTGAGGAAGGTAAGTTCATTTTGTATTAGCTTTCTCCTTCCTAACAATCAGTTTATTAGAAATGCAACTTCCTCATATTGTTGTGTATATTGAGGTTTATATGACATGATGGATTAATAAATTTTTGAACAGCTCCTTTTGGAACTTACAATAAACTACTTATGATCCTAATACCATATGAAGAAACCAGAAATGAAGTTAGTCTAATTCTAGATCTACCACTGACCGATGGTAAAGAATGCCGACTCATGTTTTGTTGTGTATGATATTTGCCAATCTATCACCTCCCTTCGGTGTCAGATAGTTGATATTCTTTGCATTTGCTACTACAGAAACTGAGGTTGTTAAGAGAGAAAAAAGTCTCAATTTCAACTCAGAAATATACCTACAGGTCAAGGCTGAAGAAATTGTTGAAATGCTTGCAAAAGACAGCTGCATTACTATTATTTAGTACTGAAAATAATCTATTTTGCTGTGCATTCAAGATCGATTCAGACAGTACGGGCTTTTGAATTTAGATAAAAAGATCATGAAAAAAAAATCATATCCTTAATTTTAGCTTTTTATTCCCATACAGCAGAACATTGCTTTTCAAGCTATTTGTTTGGCAGTTAGTCATTTTGATGAATCATGAAATTAAGTTGTCTTAAAAATGCATGCAACAAATTCCACATTATTTCTCTGAAAATTCCAGATTACATTTAATTTCAATTGCAGCCAGTTGACTGACATTACTATGAACCTTAATTTAACCAGAATAACATTGAACGGTGTCTAGTCTGACATTATTTTTTTGAGTCTTATAGCCATGTTTACACTCAATAGAACAATACGAGTATTCGCTGCTTGTTTAAGGCCAATTTTACAGTCAGATCTACTTGGTCCCATTTAAACAAACTGAAGTTATTTCCTTTAATAGTGTGATTTGGGTAGATGTGATGTGAATTATGCTGTGGACCAAACAATCTAAAACTGGTCACCTGAATGTGGACCTTGGTTCACCTGTGCGTGAACACTGATGCTGTTTGTTTGCTTTTAGTGCACTTACCAGTCAACCAAGGATAGTGAAAGTGAGCCAAAGGGACAAGCAGACTTTGCTCATATATTTTATAATCATGTGTGATCTGGAAAATGTTTTAGATCTTTCATAGCATTTGTATAACCCAGGAGTATGTCATAGTATGTCTTTTTTTTTTTTTTTTTTCGCTAAAACTATATCTCATTTTGGACATCTAAAATGCAATTGGGAATTAGAGATAGATGTATTGATTAAATGTTAAAATGCCTTGCTACAGTAGCTTGAAATTTATTCAGTCTAGCATCTTCCGAAGGTTTCCCAAATGATCAGTTGTTGTAACTACATGACATCATCAAGCAGTTTTGTCTAATTTTAAGAATGATCCACATCAGATGAACTTGGATTTTTTTTAACTTAATCTTCCTTTAGTCCCCAACCCTCTTGTTCGAAATTTCTTCAGTAAAAGGGCCGTAAGCACTTTTACTCAAGTTACTTAAGGCCTAACAGTAAATGTTCAAAGAGCTTTTAATATTTAAAATATAGAAGTTTGCCGAGCCAATTCTAAATTCAGGCAAAGGTACGATGTTCACAGATTTTACTCATGTTTTGCTCATCATATTTTCTTCCCTTCCTTTTTCTCTGTGTCCTTGCAAGATTACCGTAACTGTTCAACAACACAAACTTGATAAGTTTGTTCCTAGATCAGAAATGTGTCAGAATGACCACATCATGTGATGGCACACTAAGCTAGCTCTCTTCACTGATGACTGCTTTATACTTCAGGACTTTTCTGATTCCTTATTTCTGCTCACAATGACCCTTTGGTCTCACCTTATGTTAATTTACACCAGGACTAGTCATTACATCAGAATTATAACTCAGGTTGCCTTGATTTTTTTTCAGGAATTGGAGCCCATTTAGACAAGCTCTTTAGATCAGTGACTGGTCCCCAACCTTTTGGATTGTCTTGACCATTTATCACAGCCTGTTGGGTTTTTCTTGACTGGGAGCGAGAACGCAGCTTGCTGAATGTGACAGGTAGCCAATCAGAAAGCGCAGTGACGTAAGCACGGAAGGGAATCCCAAACACCTGACAAGCCAATCGAGAATCCGGTGGACATCCGAGATTATATGTGGAAACAGTGTGAATGTTTATTCAGCATTTCGTACAAGGAATATAAACAGAAATGATAATGAGAGGAACTGGAGCGAAACTGGTACCGCAGTTGGTAAACTCGGTAACTTTTCAGCTTTCATTAACCTGACATAGTTCTGACTATAAGGCTGTTCATTCAGTCAGGGCTTGACGCTGACACTAGCTCTCTTAAAATGAGCCCACCATCTATCGCTACTGCTTCTACATCGTCATCCGTGTTTGATTATTCTAAATTCATGTATGGTATTTTGGGGTTTTACGAGATTTTCTTCTGGAATCGGGATGTTTGTGAGTGGAATCGGTTTGTGTGGTGAGTTGCTCCTGCTGTGTGGCTGGAAACAAGAACCGGTCGAACCTGTTGGACTTTTATCGGCTCTGTGGTCACAGAGGTTTGGAAAATCGGCTAACAATTCTAAAATCGCGCCTTGTGAACCAGACTTAAGACTCAAAAGCTCTACTCTTCTGGTCTCGTCTCGGCCACTGCCCTAATGCTCTCTGACTCTGGTCACTATGGTAACGTTTACACCTTCAAAATAAGATACAAATGCGCCACAAAAACGAACATTTTACTTGCTTTAACATTTTAACTCACGATAACGAAAAAAATAATGGGAGCCCTGAGCTTTTTCTCTGCAACGAGACGGTCCCATCTGGGAGTGATGAGAGACAATGACACCCGAAGTGTTGCTTATGCACAGGGTGTTTGGTCTCTAGTGGTGAAGCAGTTTGAAGCTTCATTGTCTCATTAACATCCGGTCACCATCATGCAGAGCAGCTTGGAATGTAGGAATCACCTACCGGGATGAATCAATTCTCCTGTCTCTTCTCTGGCCTTTTCCCCTTCGCAAAGAAACTTTCCAAAGACATCTGAACTGTTTCTTACTCAATTTGCTGCTTGTGTGGCCTCAATGTTGGCACGCGAGACGTAACCGAGAGAATCCGGTTAAAGGATTTTCAAAATAATAGATCCTCCAGACTCAGATAACGCATAAAACGGAAATATTTAATTACTCCTTGTGCGGCCCGGTACCAATTGGTCCACCGGGGGTTGGGAACGACTACTTTAGATAATAACCACTTTGAGGCTCATTGGATGATTTTTCTCACCTGGTAAACATGGAAAGCAAAATTTTGACTTTTCAACACACTGGGTTTTCATTTAAATCTTCACAACACATCTTGGACAAAGGAAAAAAAAAAGAAGAAAACATCTTTGACTGATTTCTCCTAACTAGACTACACCCTAAATTTTGTGTGGATAGGCCCTCCTTGATTTTCACCCATTCATATTATGTACCCAGACTCAGCTGTATGGAGATATGTTGCCAAATGAAAAGAGGGAACAACTAGTTCATGAAATAACAACAAAGTACGCTTGTAAAACCTTTGGAGGTTTTGTTGCGAAATATATAGATACGTGCAGAGTAATGCAAAAGTATACAAATCTCTGTCAAAATTACAAGGTTTTGGAAGAGGAATAATTCAAGTCATGATAGTTAATTCACAAGCCTTTTGCATCTTTAATTTGATATAAATCATGTAGAATCTAACTTAAAAAGAAACTAATCTGTGGAGGAGGGAATGAAAAAAAAACTGAAAAGAAAGCAATAACCTTTTTTTGCATACCTGATCTGTGGATAACATTAAACTAATGCTTTGATTCAAAACATTTTGATTTAATTTCAGCCTTTGGTCATTTTGGATTTACAGATTCAATCAGTTGCATTTAAACTGAGGAACCTAAAATGCACATCATCTGTCCATTATAGATTTTATGACATGTCTCACTTATGTTCTTAACGTTCTCATAAAAATAAAAATACAAAGAAGACAATCTCATTTTACAAAATGAATTTATCAGGAAAGAGTGTGACAAATTCCCTATCATGGGAAATATAATATGAAATGTTTTGTCTTTTTTCCAAAATGGATAAAAAATTATGACAAAAACTGGCTAGAGATTTTGCCAAGAAAAAAAGATGCAGAAATATATTTTACAAGTCATGTCTTTTGTTTACATTAATTATACAGTTGAAATCAGGCGTTTACATACACTATATAAAAAGACAAATAATGCATTGAAATCAGAATAAACTTTTCTTGTTTTAGGCCAATTAGGATTACCCGGTACTTAAATTTGTTCTATTTCCTAAATGCCAGAATAATGAGAGAAAGAATTTTTTTTTAAGAAAAATTTTATTATTGGTGTATGTAAACTTCTGGTTTCAACTCTATCTATCCAAAACTCTATTGAGAACTCAACACTTGCAACACGAGCTGATCTTTGAGGCTAAGTTGTAATCAATATTTGATTTTGTGATTTTTGACAGGAATAAAAAATAACTGCTTGTTTCAGTTTATACGAGGTTGCTCACACTTCGCTTGAATAGTTCATTTCCTATTTCTCTTTACCACTGCCTAACAGAGTTCATTTTAACTTACAAACAGTATCAGGGGCAATTTGATTCTTGAATGGCCATAGTTGGCTTTATCTATACGTCCCTCTTGTAAATTATGCAGTGTTACAAATGTTTTCATGTTTTCAAGTTCCAAGAGAGATTGTTGTTTTGTTGAAATAGGCAATTAAATTATAAATCCTATAGTTCCTGCACACTAAAACTCCATCTCATCTTTTCTTCCATCAGATACTGAAATATGTGACTATGGTTGGCACAAGTTTCAAGGCCATTGCTACAAATTCTTCCCCCAGAGGAAAGGTTGGGACTCTGCAGAGCGAGAGTGCCGCATTCAGGGAGCTCATCTCACCAGCATCCTTTCCCACGAAGAACAACAGTTTGTCAACCGTAAGCAACATATTCTTATTTTTTATAGAAAGTCGCTAAGTCCAGGAACATGCTTTGCTTCATCATAATGTTTGCTGTTCATGAGAAAAGGGAAACAACACCAGATATTTGATAAGGGCACCAAAAAAATAAATAAAAGCCCAAACATTAGCAAAACATATGGTGCAGGAAATAAAACAGACTGTAAAAATGCCTGTCATATCTTTATTGATTTTTTTTTTTTTACATTTTGTAACTGCAAATCAGAAAATTAGAAAATAAAAAATTGTAATCAGCTGTTTTTTCCATCCTAAATGGCAGGTCTTGGACAGGATTACCAGTGGGTTGGCCTGAATGATAAGATGTTTGACAATGACTTCCGCTGGACTGATGGCAGCCCTGTGGTAAGACACTGCCGTCTAACATATATCATTCTCCCTAAACGTGGCAGTGTAAATATTTGGAAGTGATGCAGATGACAGAGGCTGTGATCTAGGGAGAGTTGCTCCTTTAAGTGAGCTCTGGTTCCTTTCTCATGACTCTCACTCTCCTCCAGCTTGTATCCCTACACCCCTGTGACTATTCTGGTAATAAACCTGATGTAGATTAGGCTGTAAGGCACCTCTAAATCATATAATGAGTTCAAGTCCACTCTATGGAAATCAGTTGGTCCAATAAGTGAAATTGAGAAATGTAGGCAAGGAAGGCTGCTTATCCTTCATGAAAGCACTGTTTACAAAGCAGCTTAATCAGTGTGTTACAAAAGTATTCACGTTGAAATGTTTTACATTTTGTGAGTTGGAATACCAAACCACACAATGTATGATTCTAAAATTGGATTTCCTTTATAGAAACAGATCAAAAATATGTGGATATTTTATATTTTGTATAGGAATTATTCTGCTTATTCAGTTATTGGAGTTTGCTTATGACTAACTACAATTGGGACTGATGTAAATGTCTTACCTCATTGTATGTTTTAGTTAAACGACCAGTTTTTACCATAAAAGTCATCCTTTGGTGCACTTTGATTTACAAAATTCTTGGTTTTTTGCCCAAGAATTTGTGTTTGTCTTTCTATATTATGTCACGTAAACACATGAGGGAGATGGGTGCAGGTCAGAGTTGATGTCAAGATGGATGGAGCTAAATACACGGCAATCTTGGAAGAAAACTTGTTAGAGGCTGCAAAAATTTTAAACCAGGGTAGAATATAATTTTCTATGGGAACAGTGATCTTAAACCTACAGCCATATATATAATATGATAATATAATATGTGGATATAATTTTAAACATAGTTTGTGGCATACACATTTTTTCATTCCACAATGTGAATTTCATGCAGCAGTGGGCTTAATAAAGCCAATATTGTAACAAACTGTAAGAACTCAAATAGGCTGTTTTCTACAAGCCAGAATATAAAAGCAGACTACACTTTTCAGATGTAAAATTGGGGTGAAACTCTGTGGTACATTATTTTGGGCTATAGCAAAAAATTACTAATGGACATTGAAGCTTTTCTTTGTAATTGACAATGACAATGCAAAATTTTGAAAGTGCATTTTTGCTGCAATTCCAGATACTTTACAGTATAAAACTTAATTACTGTTTCCATTAATGTTGTGTGGACTAATATGATGATCCCACAAAAGTAGAGGTGCAGAGGAAGCTGAAAGAAAGCCTAAGGGTTAGTAGGTAAACAGTGACCAATTTAGAGGTGATGAGGTTGTGAATGAGGTTGTGTGAAGGGGTCTGGCAGGCGTGGACTTTTATGGTTCCTCTTTATCCTTTCTCCCTCCTGAGAGAACCCACCAAGCAGGCAGTCACATGGGGGAAGGGCCACCAAACAGACACACAGATGGACAGCACCTGTGCTCAAATTTAGGTTGGAAAAAAAAAGAATGTCTGAAAGCTCCCCAAGGACTTAGGTGGGTGGTCAACTCAACTGAATCCAAATAAATAGGATATTTTTAAACTGTGAAATTGTACTTACTGGTGAAAAGCTTAGAGCAAATCTGGTAATGCTAAGAAAGAGAACAGAAAAGATACTTGTTGAAATATCTTAGATTGCATGTTTAGATTGGGTTGGGGAGTTTGTTTGAATATTTTAATTGAGATGCAGACTTGTCAGGCAGTTGATGGGTCAACCATTTGTTGGTCTGAGGTGAGCAGAGCAGGAAGTCAGAGTATGTTTGTTAACCATAATGACAGAGCACCAGAGCCTAGAGGGATGATGGCAAGAGATTGTGTGAAGGGTGGGGGGTTGTCACAGCTTTGAAGAAAGTGTTTGAACCTTGGACATGCTGAAAGACTACAGTTAGTATCGACTGCAGCCTGAATGGCCCTCAGCTTCACAGCTGTGTGTATACTGCATGGACACTCATATGCACATGTAGTGCTTTTTGTTGGCAGGGACACACTTTAAATCATAGGCATGCAAGCTGCTTGATGAAAAGTGTTCACAAAAACATGTATAGTGCAATAACATGGACGCCAAACATACCATGGAGATAAAGTCACAATGTGATGATATGGAATTGTAGGTCCAACAGTTTTTTTTTATACATTGTGCCAAATTTGTAAAGCAAACTGGCTTTGCTGAGTCTAGGAGGCTCAAGTTAGCACTGAGTTTTCCCAGAGAGATCCAGCTTCCCCCTCTTGTGGACATTGACTAAATTGCAGTGTCTACAAACTGCTGCTTAGAAAGGACAGTTTTTATTGTTGCAAAGAGTGTGCATGCCTGTTTATAATCGTCCATCTGCAATCTTGGTGGGTATCAAATCATGTTTTTTACTAAACAAGCCTACTCCTTCTGATATGTTTCTAACATAAAGACAGCATGCTGTCTTTATGTTAGAGAACACACTTTTTACATGACATTTGTGATTAAATGTGCCATCACGGAGCAAAATTTTTAGCACAGACTTGTAGATCCTGGGAGGTTAAATATGAGATTCTCTATTAAATTTTTAGCAATATGAAAACTGGAGGCCCAACCAGCCTGACAGCTTCTTTTCATCTGGAGAAGACTGTGTGGTGATGATTTGGCATGAGGGTGGCCAGTGGAACGATGTCCCGTGCAACTATCACCTAACCTTCACATGCAAGAAAGGCACAGGTAATGAAAGAAACGTTTTTATGTCACACAACTTGCTAAAAAAATGAAAACAATAATGTATCATGTCATTGAGTTTGACACCCTGAAAGCAAAAAAAAGTAATACATAATCTTCTTGCTACCCATGTAACAAAACATTGATTATGCTGCAAGGATTTTAAAAAATATGTTACATACACTTATTTCCTTGATTGTTTCCTTATTAAAGTAATGTCACTCTTTGTTTTTCCAGTGGCCTGCAGCCAGCCCCCTGTGGTTGAAAATGCACGTACCTTTGGTAGAAAGCGTGAGAGGTATGAAATCAACACACTGGTGAGGTACCAGTGTCGAAATGGGTTCATTCAGAGACATATTCCAACCATCCGCTGCCGTAGCGATGGACGGTGGGATACACCTAAAATCACCTGTATAAGCCGTAAGCATAATCATTATTCTTCAAATGAAACAATTTGCTCAAGATTTTGAAATTGTCTTATTTTCAGGAAATAAAAACATTTTCTCTTTCAGCGTCGAGCTACCAGAGGTCCTTCATGAGGAGACATCAACCTCATGCTCTATACAGTATCAATAATTTCAAAAAATGGCAGGATGAGACCTTGCGCCACCACCATCAGCGCAACAGGGGAAGGAGAGACAGAACAGTACAAAAGAGGACAAAGCAATGATTTCCAAGAGAAATCAAGAACAGTTGCTTGATGGTTGGAAGAAAGGAAGACCAGAAAAAAAATGTGCGCTAAAAAAAGCTCATCAACAGAAACCGAGGATAAACTGCAAGTTTCTTGTATTTGCAATGAAGATAATATCTTATAAAGTGCCTTTGAAATAATTTTAGCTGATGATTCATTTCAAGAGAGATTGCTACATTCATAGTGAGGACAAACTCTTTCAGCTGGCTTCTGGAAGCACAATGAGCTGTCTAATTTGATATTCTTTTATGTTTTATTTTTTTTATTTTATGTTGACTAATTATATGAAACATTCATTGTTGCTGTCTGAGGCATCAACTGTGCTATTTAAAACCAATGCAAGTGTCCAACATATATAGAAAGAACATAATACAGCTTATGTCACATAAAAAGAATTTATTTTGTCATCCTGTTTAATGCTGGAATGCATGAATGCATACGCATAAATATGTTTTCTCAATTTAATCGAAGACACTACATGTCATGAGTTGTAGTTTTTTCTCAGATTGCAAATAGGGCTAATAATTAGTACAGTGCACAAGATTTTTGTTTTTTTAATATAAAAAAAAAAATACTTTTTTCTTTACAAACAGACTAAAAAGGCTTGAAAAACATTGCTTGAAAGTATTTTCACAGGCAATAACAACAAATAGCCTTTTTCTCACGAGGGAAAATCTATTTGGTGGCAGCTTTCAAAGGTTCGAATTACCAGCTTTCCCTGTTTTCTTCTCATAAGCAACATTTATGTACATGTATGCATCGACAGAATCTTTCAAATATTACTGGCCTGACTTTTGTATGATACAGTTTTGAAAGGTTCCTCTCTGAGTATCTATTGACAAAACCTTTAAACACAGAAAGAAACTGATGTCATTCTACTTCAAAATGAGTGAAAAACCATCATGTGTAGCTCAAGCAGCCTTGATTTCTATTCTGCTCACAATCCGTTCGTACAGCATGTTTACATTATTGTTCTGCTGTTAATTGAACACATCAAAAATAATATTTTTTCTTGTGTGGTTGGTTGTGTTTAACCATAAAAAAATGTTTTTCTTTTAAAGTTTTCTTGTACTTTTTTTTTTTTTAACTGTGCTTCACTGCTTTTGCTGCACATCAAATCAGCCATTGAGAGAATGTATTTTTGTGAAACACTCAGAGACTTGAACACTAAATCTGTTGGGGTGGAAGAGATACAAATAATTTATTTTCAAGCTGCTTTTTATCTCCTCGTGTGTTTTATACTGACAAGTAAAATGTGTTGATGTCACTGGTCCCAGCAGTGCTCTTTTTATGTGTGTGTTCAATAGAAGACAAGACATGCTCAGAATGTCTAAACCTGATGCAATGAAGACAGAAATTTACTCATTTTATGCAGTTTAATCAGTTTATATCTCTTAATACCACAGTGAACCAAGAGACATGGAGGGCACGATAAGCAATAATTTTGTTCTGAAATAGTGACAAAATCTATTTTTACATGTGAATGGCTGTGTCTCTGCAACAGTGCTATTGGAGCAATGTTGCTTTATTTGGTCTGCCTGTGAATGTTTAAGTGCGTTTTGCCCTATTGTGCACATAATATCATTTTATATTTATATAACAACTTTGTTTTTCTACTTTACAATGTGAATGTATGAGATGTTTGTGAATTGTTTTATTTTTAAAAGAGTAAACTGTTTCTCCTTCTTTAACTCACCAAAGAACCAAATAAATATATGGATGTGTGATATTTAGTTTGGTCCTTTACAATGTGTTTTAACATTGATGGTATCTCCTTCTTTACAGTGACTTACTGCCTTCTTGAAAATTGAATTAGATATATTCTGGCCCTGCAGAGGATTGACCACCAGGTAGTGCTATTTGACTGAAATCCTTGGGCTTCCTCTCTGCTTGCATAGCACATAGGGATTTAAATTTCATTTGAATCAAAAGCAATAACATAAATGGTAGTTTTTACAGAAATTCGGTGTCATTCAAATCAAAGTGTATTTTAGAAAAAGGTTCAAATCCACGATCCTCTCTGCTATACAGAAAGGAATTAGAATTACGTTAGTGGGACAGAAAAGCATTATCTTGAATAAAGAGTTCCTGCTCTTTTGTTTACAAAGCAATTTTTAGGTTTTCAGTTTCTTTTCTGGCACATCACACTGTTACTGCTGAATTAACATTTAACCGGTTGATGCAAACTGTCCATAAGTTAACAGATGTTTATCACTTTAAAAGCTCAGTCTGCTACCAAACAAGCAGATCACCTTGCAGCAGTTTTTGATCACCTTGACTTGTGATCAAAAACTTCTCCAAGGTTCCTGAGAGAGAATTAGACTGGTAATGAAATGCTGATGTCACAGTGGAAAAGCTTACATCCCTTAGCCTGTGCAAGACTCTTTGGGGTTTATCAAGATTTCCAATTTTCTTTTAGAAAAGAAATGCTCTCAGACCATGTTGGTGTAGACATGCAGCACAGATGTATAAGCCTCATCTAACATGTCAATACTGTGTCATTCATGATTACATTTTGGGAAGCGTCGCTTCAGCAGGCTAGCGGAAAAGCTTGCAACATTTATTGATTGATACCAAGGAACGCAACTAAATAAAAAAAAGGTTGTTTTACTCTTGCAGGTCATCATTATTCACTTGTCTGCTCAAACCAGATGACAATAATCCCACATGTATACAAAAGCTGTAAGTATTTTCTAAATCATTTCAAAATACTTTTTAAAAGCAGTTTTAAAAGTTTGTAGTATTTGGTGTGTATTAACAGTGCACTACAACATATTCAGATTTTGTGACTTTACCACATGAATCCATAATGTATGTTAGTGTATGAGTGTTAGTTGTTTACAGGTTCTACAAACTGAGCTGCAGCTTCTCCAGAATGACCATGGACCTTTAGGCTACTTCTCTCATTATGACTCACTACTAACTGCTAATTAACTTCGGAAAGCAATTGGTAGTACCAGATTTTCAAATCAAACTATCAAACTAAAAGGCGAGAATACAAATATTATCCACTTCTTTTTTGTTCTTATTGGAGACGTTCGAATAATTTTCCTCAGCTCAACACCACTTTTTGTTGCAATTTCTCATATTGGACTTTGTGTTTGCAATGTGACAATATTTAAAGTGTGAATCCTTCTGCAAGAAAATGTGCATCATATGTATAACCGTCTGATTTGCTACTTTTAATTTCTGCATTCCAACATAAGACATGTTAGTATATTTTTCAGTCAAGAAAACCCTAGAAAAAGCATTTTTAAAAGTTGTCTTTTTATTTTTAATTGTAACATTGTGAAAAGGTACATGGTGTCATACAAAAATACCTTTATATTTTGTATGTCAAATTGTGAGCAAATAAACATCCACTGTAAGTATGATATCTCAGTAATCAAAGTTATAAAAAGAAAAAGAAAAAAAAGATAAACAAATCTTAATGACAACTACACATTTTAATAACTACTGATTGCTATTTTTATCACACAGTTAGGTGTTTTAAGTTTAGTTCTATATCAGATCAAAGGAGGATTATATGCACTTTTCTTGCACAATCAGTAAGAAAAAGCAAAATCTTTATATAATAAAAAAGAAAAATCGGCAAGTAAGTCTAGAATTTTTACTATTTCTTTTCAAGAAACTGTAAAATTATCAAAAAATGAACAAATGTAAAAAAAAATAGTAAAATCTTTATGTTAGATAATTGAAACAATGAATTGGGGTTAAACATTATAACATCTGGACATTTGTAATTTCTTCCTAATCAAAATGAAATGCAGAACATATATATATATATAAAAAGAAGAAACATCCATCGAATCTCTTTGCAGTTGACTTGCTCACAGCTTTTCTGGTCAAAGATACATTTTTCAGGTTTTGTAAATCCATGTATGTTAATGTATATTAGAAAACAGCTTCAAACCTGGCAATGAATCTTACTGGTTCCTTTTTGCAGTAATCTGTGAACCAATAGCTCAACAGCTGTATGCTTGTTATGTTTATCACATTGAAATCAATTGATTTTGTTGATATGTATGCTTATGCAAAATTAAAAATAGCATTTCTCAAGACACATTTGAAAGCAGCACACATTCTTCGAGCATAATTGCAGCCAAACCTTGAAAATTAAACATTTTGTCAAGGACATACATTTTCAATTTTGCCCTTCACTAAACAGTCTTAACCAAAAGTGAACAGATAGAAATAAACAGAAATATACCCTAATTGCTTGTTGCATTCTGTTGTTTATTGCATACTGATTTAAATTGCATGACACTAACATAACAGCTATTATGGCATCAGGAAGGTAAGAAATTTGGACTAGTTAAAATCCAAATGAATCTGATTTAAAATTTCTTTTTTTATGGCTGTTGTTGCTGCTCTTTGGTGTCTGTGGTTCACCTGCATGTTTTTCATTCTCTCACTTTTCAGCCTTGAAGCAGTAGACACCATAAGACTTAACGTTTTTGTCTGGGAATCCAACAAAGCGCACTGCAGCCTCTGTGGGACTGCAGTTCTTGCGGGGCCTGGAAATAGGGTAGCGCACACTTCCATCAGCCAACCAGCCAGCATCACAGCGATCGTAGCCCTCAAGCTTCCAGGCAGCATACATCTGGCCAACCTTCGCAATCTCAGCATCGTCGTCTCGGCACGCCTGCACAGCCTCGTCAAATCTCAGCCTTTCTGGCTGGACCAACCAATAGAAATAACCTGGTAGCAGAGACAGCAAAAAAAAAAAAAAAGAAAAGAAAAGAAAAGAAAAAGCTGCTCAGAAGAACTTCTTTTAATGTAGATACATGTCTTAAGAGGAAAGATGTTTTTTTCTGTATGAGAAATGAAATTTAATATATAAAGCTTGTACTGTAACTTGAAAATAAAATGGAGAAAAAAACCTACCTTGGAGTTTGGAAACAAAACAGAACACATCAAAGCGACTCATCTGCTTGTTTCTTAAGCCATAGTTTCTGAGACCAGGTCTGCTGTTGACGCCGCCGCAGGGTTGTCTGGGTTTGGTGATTGGATACTGTACTGTACCGTCATTCAGCCAACCAGCATTACACCAGTCCAGACCGCCTTTCCAGGCCTCCAGCAGCTGATCAAAGGAGGCAATTACAGCATCCTGACTTTCACAGGACTGCACAGCGTCATCAAAATTCAGGTTGTAGCGCCCACGATGGGGAGAGTATGGGAATACAACACCTGAAAGACATAGAAAATGCTGTAGCAGAATATCCCAACCCTAGATTATTATTATTTGGAACAATAGAACACATATTGTTTGGTAAGAGTTAAATGTTTATGATTATTTCTCATTTATTTGCAGACTCAGTCAAGTCTGCACAAATCTTAGCACTTTAGAACCAATTTCTTTCAAACATGCATGCTTAAAAGCTTATTAAGTAGCAATTAGCAATACATTAGGACACTCGAGATTGGTGTCCAGCAGTTGATCAATCTAGTACAAACCTCAAAATAAAATTTATTTGTATGAAGGTAAAAAAGAATTTGTGTGTGACAAGTCAGAAGTAACAAAGTCGAAAAGATTTAACTATTTCTTTCAAAAAGTTCAAGATGGGTTTCAACACGGTTCCTCCAATACTATGAAACCCTACCATTCTTGACTATATAATGCTGATTTGCTGGCTTTCTTTGGAGTGGATTTGTTCTAACCCTCAACTATATTGTTGGAGGTAATTGTACCTCCAACGCAGTGGCAATACTACTTAGGGAAATATGAGATTTGCTATTTGGAGTAAGTCTGCTTGAAGATATTACCATCAAGCTGCATGCTTCATTGCACATTGGAGGTATACGTACTTATTAAATTACTTTTGTCAGCTGGGCCAAGGAACAAGAATAGTAAGTTGATTTAAAATGGGTTTTGCTTTGATATTATTTTGGTCTAAAAGTCTGTTCTTTATTGTCCAAAACAATCAAGGAAAGACAAAGACATCAGTTCCTCTATGTTAACAATTGGCTTGGGAGTCTTCATTCAAATCTGGGATTGACTTCAAACCCCATTTAGCTGTTGCTTTGTTCCAATGTCCTTGTGAGGTTGGAATCAAATCTGAGAATAATGTTGCATTACACAAAACCATGTTCTAGTTGGAAGCTAGTTAGCCAGTGGGATTTGGTTAGAATGTGGTGGCCACTTACCAGACTTACTATGACAGATAACATAAACCAGTTTTATATTAAATCCAAAACCCAGAAGAAATGTAAGGTGTAGAAAAGAGACATAACCCTACAGTCAGATGTAAATCCGGATTCTAGACATGCATTATAAATTATAATCAGAATAGCCATTTATTTACTGTTGATTAAGTGAATTAGTGTGTTCCTAAAACAGTTTTTACCTTCAGTGAGACCATTTTCAACCTCTAAGATTACATCTTGTATAATGTCTTCCATCCCATCCATGATCTCACAGCGGTACCTTCCCATGTCCTCCATAGAGACACCAATTAACACCAAGGAGGCATCACCATTTTCTAGGTCTAACAAAGAGGCACGGTTTTCGAAGGTTCCATAAGTCCTCTTGTGTAAACCCATGGATACAAGCACATCCTCAGTTTGGGATTGATCTTCTCCCACTTTGGTCCATGTGACTTTCAGACTTCCAGAGAAAACGTTGTCCCCTGGCTGAAGTCTGCAGGGCAGGGTGACGTTTCCACCCAGAACAGTCTTGACTAAAAAAGAGGAAAACATACAAAATAAACCAACATATTCATTATACTTTGACTTTTAAAGTGTAAATGCAACTGCACTGTGAACACTGTTAAATCAAGAACTACACCAGCCTGTGGAGGAGTTTAAAGCATCTTACCATGCCTGTGTTTAACCATAATTTGAAGTAGACTGTATGGTACAAACTACCAAACCAACCAAAAACATGATCATCTAGCTCAACTGAAAGGATATGCAAGGACACCTTTAATCAGAGAAGCAGTCTGGAGATCCACACTTTTGGAAGGAATCTGTAAGGAGTCCAAATTAGGCACAGCCACCAAACAGCAAAGGGTTAAAGAAAACACTTGAAAAAAGATGCTTTGGTGGGATAGTGACAATGTTATGTTAATATAAAATGTAATATAAAAAGATAATAACACAGCACATCTCCTTAAACATTATTCCCAAACTGAAATATGGTCAATTAATGTTAGACCTATTCTGTGGGCCTGAACTATCGGAATCACTAATATATATCTACCACCTAAATAATGTTTTCAGTGCCTATGTGAATTATCGATGCTTCATCCAATCAGATTTCTGTGTGCTCTCCAGGGCAATGTAGTTTGCCCAAGGCCTTCAGAATAGGTAGAACAGGCCCACATAAACAATATGGCAGATGAACTGTTAAACCAATCAGCTTTCAGATTCGCCACTCTGGGGTATCTAGAAGGCTCACAATGATGTAAGAAGTTTGTTACACACCAATAAAACAGGTTTTATCCTTAATCATAGCACACACATAAAAATATTTAACTAAGTCTCCTAGAGTACAACATGATCCCTTGCATACAAAACAACCTCTACTTGTGTACGAAACACTGCATCAAGTTTCTGCCAAAAGTCATGATGCTCTGCATGGCACTGGGCATTTTCCACTCCTGTACATTAGAGGGTGTCAATGAAACATTGTTGCAAATGTTGTTTGCAACATTTTGGCAGAAAATTAACTCCTCACAAGTAAACCCATGTATCCAGCCCACTAAGGTGGTTCAGATGTAGTTGTTTGGAGTTTGTCTGGTGTGGCCTTCGCTCATAGAATGACATAAGTCGTGGGCCAATCAAGGTACGCAGCCTGCTGTCATTCAAATTGTTAGCATGCAATACACAGTTTGGTGTGACTTGTACTACCCCTGAAGTGGTCACAAAATATGGAAAAGAACCTTGCAGGTTCTGCTTAGGGTGTCAAATCTGGCCTGGGCAGACGGTGGCAGAACCCCGGTGGAGTAGCAGCTTTAGAGGCTTTGAAGGAGTTACTACAGGAGCAAAGCTTGACAATCAAGCAAGACAATCAGAGTAGACATACAGTTAGAGATAAATTGTTTCCATCAAATCTGAGACACATAATACTGTGTGTGGAAAACACAGAATTAACACAAACAACTGTTATAATCGCAATGAAGTAACTGTGATTACTTCATTGTGATTATAACTCAATCAAGTAACTGTGTTACTTTCAGTTGTTATAAAAATGCTCTATATATGAAATATAACTTTTTAGAAATTTGATTTTATAATTTTATGCCTTGAAATTGGGCCTCTGTCTCTTTAAGAAACTTTTGCTCTTTCTGACACCCAAAACACAGGAAGTCACCGCAACATTACTGCTCTACTAACCCTTTTTACAACGTTTTCACCAGTGTTTCACTGAGAGGTAGCTAGTATAGTGATATTTGCAAGATGCGCAGCTCCACAAGCTGTTTGCTTATTGCTGCTGGCTAGTCTGAGTGAACCGAGTGGATTTGTGCGTACTGTAATACAGAAGTTTGGAATCTTGGAAACTGCAGCTCAAAGGAGGAGCTGTGCCTCGAAGGCGGTGCTCGATCCCCTCAAGCATTTTGCACAGCTGAATGGCCACCACAGGAGATTAGAGGACTTCTCAAATATGCATTGAAGAAGGAAAGCAACACTCTAGGTATGTTTTTGATGAGAGAATAACATCTTATCATGATGTAAAGCTAAAAAATTTTGATTTTACATAATATGGGCCCTTTAAAGTTGATAGAGACCTACCACTTAAGACTTGGAAGGGGTTATACAAAATATTAAATCAAACACAGGCCGAACTATGAATACATATGTTGAATATATAACATTGAATTTCCTTGTATCATTCTGCTTTCATTTTACAATCATGCACTTTGTTTTCATCTGTCATGTAAAAATCCCAATAAAATAGATTGAAGTTTGTGATTAGAATGTGATAAAACATAAAAAAGTTTGAGAGAAAAACTTTTGTCTGGTACTTCACAAACGCACTGTCAATTGTTGAAAGATAAAAATGTAGAGCCATGCAGTGGACATGTTTGAAGACTTCTCTTGCCCATTACATTCTGGAGTGTAAGTTTTACTGGGTTTCAGGCAGACTGCAGTCCCTGGAATCAATCCTCTTCTTCAGTCTCCTTCCTGAGGCTGTCAGCTTTGGCAAGTGCAAGCTTTTGTTTCCTCAGCATTAGCTTTCAAAATGAAAACCTTTCCTTTCATGCACTCCATCTGATTTATGTTAAGTGTATTAAACATCTAATGAAGAACAGAAATATTTTTCTCGGGGCACTGCTTCCAAATCCTCACTGTCCAACCAACGCCACTCCTTAAGCTCCATTCCCACCATCTCCTTGGCCTCGCTGTTTAGACCTCACAGGGCTTGCTTACTTAAGAAGACCCCAGCCAGGAAGTGTTGTCCGAACCCAAGATATTACAAACAACAGATGAACAGATGTCATGGACCTCTGACTTCACTCCACCTCAAACAATTATATGCACATAAGGTTGTATCATTCAGTCTTGCAAATCCAAGACAGATGATAGATCTGAGCATGCTGTATTGATTGTAATAATTCTGTTTGTCTAGTTTTTCTGATCTTTGGTATAAACAACACCTATCTGTAAATTTTTTATTTTTTCTGGGAAAAGGATTCACTGCATCAATACATTCACAAAATGATTTAACATCCCTCTTTTTACCAGCCTGATCCTTCTGCCAACCCAACCTACACCCCTAAACTCCCAATTCACATATACACCCACACACAAATCATGTCTGTGTCTGATTAGTTTTGTTCTCTGTTTCTGCTTGAAGATGCCAGAATCTGTCTTGATGTTTCGTACCAAAACCATGTCTGGAATACTGGCTCTTCACAGCGAAAGGAACCTTGTCCTCCTGGATATCACAGGAAAGAAAAGAAGTTATTGGCTGTCTGCCTTAAGCTCTACTCAATTCAAAACCTTTTCTCAGCATAAACACACACACAGACCAAGTGGTAGGAATAAACTTCCAAAATCCCCCACATCCAAACTTTGCTAGTTTCTTATGTTTTGTGTTACTGTTTGTTTTTATTTCCCAGCTTTCTGACTGCGTGGCAGCCTTGATGTGTTTCACATGGGTCTCATTAACCTTGCTTTCCTTCATGTTATCCGTCTCTTTTAGGCAACAAAGGTATACCAGTTAGTCCAATTATTGCCTTAGCAATGTATGGTGGAATCAACATACCTTGTCTTCAAACACAACTAAGCTGCCAAAGTCGCTGGTGCCCTGCCGCAGATGTTTAAAATTAGGGATTTAACCCAACATAAAACCAAACTGCATTTTTTCTTATTTTCATAAAAACATATTCTTAAGTGTCTGTCCTAAGCATGTTTGTCAAATTTCTTTTCTTTGTGCTTGTTTTTATGTCTGTCCTGAATTTCAGTCTCATCTCTTGAATTGAAACTCACATATTGAGATCTTTGGTAAGGAAGATGAGTGCAACTTTACAAGATTCAAGCAAAAGCACTGATGAAAAAAAAAAAATTATATCTAGGACAATCCAACTTATCACATTTTAAAACTTTTTTTCATCCTAAGCTTGTGTTTATTAGTAACTGCATCTTTTACCAAACTGGAACACCTTCCAAGTAGTCAGCAAGATGCCAAGCATTTTATGAGCTATGAAGAGCCCTGCAGCTGCTTATTACTGGTGTTTTTCAAAGAAGTTCAATGTTTACAAGCTGGACGAAGATCGCTTTTGGCCTTTTTGCAAGATAGAAATGACTCAACTCCTCCTGCCTCCTAAATTCTCTGCATGGGTAGCCGTGGCAAGTGGAGTGACTGAAGATATGAGCAATCCAGAATAACTAACTGACTCACCAAAGCTCTATAAAAAAATGACGTTAGTTAGCATCACCTCACCTAATGTGATGCCACCAACTTTACTGCCAAGTCAAAACTTGAGGAAATTGACAAAGGGCTTCTTTGTACTGTGTTAGTTGACGCACTGTTCAGTCCAAATCAGAAAACCAGCTTCTACATCTGGTTTGTAAGTCTGAAACATGAGATGTAAGCAGGATTATAGTACCACTAATGTGAGTCTTAGACTGGGGTGAAAACATGCTCTACTGCAGTCATACAAATTTAAAAGTACCTTTTCGGCATATTTCTAGAAAAATATATTGACACCCTCATCAATTTATTTCTAAGTAAATAGATTTTTAATTAGCATGACATTTTCACACCAAGTAATCCACAAGATAATAAAAGATTATTCAGTTAATTAGATGTTGAAGCTGCCGAAGTTGGTTACAGATGTATTATTATATTTCTAAATGTTTAAGTAAGTCAGATTGGGGAAATGGAAAATTTTAACAACATAATTTCACCATAAACCACCAAACAACTCAATGCTCCTTGCAAGACCTCTGGCAGAGGGATCAAAAGAAGAGTAAAAGGGCTGAGAACCACTTGAAGAGAGTCTCAGAAAGGTCTGGCCTCTTTTTTTTGTAAACAGTAAGCAATGCACTCCAGCATTCCTTCACATAAACATATTGCAAAAGACTCCACAAGAAAGAGTAAGATGAGACTTGCTTAAATGTTGCTGCAGAACAGTAGGACAGCCCAAGACCAAAACAGAACTTTTCAAACAACATTTTTATAGAGTTAATGGCATTGTACATTATTCCCAAATGTTAATATAAATAGAGGTGAAAATATAATTTTATGCAAAGAAGAATAGGCAAAAAAGCACATTTTACTGCTATACTTAATGTAACTGAAAGAGGAATAAATTGAGAAATATGCTCAGACCTTCTTTGTAAAAATGTGAAAATGAAACAAAGCAGAATGATGATTTCAAACAGGGCTTGCCAAAGGCCATATGGGGCTTTGATCACTTTCTCAGTAAAACTAGGAAAATAGAGCACATCATGTCAGTTCTAAAGTCCTTATACTGGATCCCCACAGTTCAGAGAGGAGACTTTAAAATACTTTTGTTAGTTTGTAAATCCCTGAATGGTTTAGCACCAAAATACATTGTTGTGATTAATAACCTTCCAGACAAGCCTTCTGATTCTAGCCCAATCTGCATCCTCCCAACCAAATATGGAGAAGCAGCATTCGATGTTTATGCATCACTAATCTGGAACAAACTTCCAGAAAACTGCAAAACTGCTGAAGCACTGAGTTCCTTTAAATGGAGGCTAAAACCCCAACTGTTTAGAATTGCCTTAATTAATGTCGACCGGAATACTGATCAATATATTTGATGTATTTGATGATGACATCTCACATAATGTTTATTGCTTTTTTTCATTATTGTTACTGTATTTGTAATACATAATACAGAAAATGTATTTGTATGAATGACTATGAATCTCATTTCAACAACCCATATGGCAGCTTTCTCAACATGTTATTCTCAAGACATTTTGAAGCTGTAGTATTTAAAAAATTTCAGTAAGTGTTTTCAACAATTATTCCCTATGTTCTTTCACTTTTGTACATAGAGTATTTTAATTTATAGACCAAATTTTGGTGGTTTCTTTATAAGTACGGTGGTTATACTGGCATCTGGTTTGAATTTCATGTCAGGAGTCCCTGTTAAAACTATATTTACAGAGAAAACCTTGTTGTGTTTTAGGACTTACTTTCCCCACCGTTGAAACAGGCTGAAGGGAGTTATGTCTTTGAGGCTTTGGTACCAGACAGAGACAGGGACGATAAAAGTAATTCCACACTCTCTGCTGCTACCGAGGTCACCCCTGCAGAGAATGCTACTCTGATCACGCAAGGCACATTTTGCTCGTAAAGCAATAGCCTGTAGGGTGTACCTTCATTCTTCTCGTAGGAGAAGTGTAGCCATTCTTTCGCCGACGCCCCTTAGACTTAGCCCTCTAAAGCCAATTGCAGTCCTAAATTTTTTTTGGGGTTTTTTCAGATAAAAATGTGTGGTCAATAGAACAAACCATTTTTGAAGATGTAGATGCTAATGAAAACACAGCAAAGAACTAAGTGAACTAATGTGTGTAGGAATAAAGTAATCAAGACCTACTCACATTTTATTACCAAGCACAAATCTCTTTCACTCTGTAAAAAGGTTGTATTAGCACATAATTGGAGCCATCTGTTTCTTTGCAACGTTAAACTCTATCTTACCAACATTGCCAAGTCAAACTCTTTCTCTGTATTCTAAAGCTGCAATATTTTCATTTTGGAGTAGAATGACCAAATCTGGCTCAAATTTCCCCTTTAAAAAAACATCCAAGTTTGTAGATCACACATCTTTATGTTTATATGAGAGTATGTGTGCAGTGTGCCACACCCTTTTGTCAGAGAAGCAACTCATGAGATGACTTACAACATCCCAGAGCTTTGCTGTCCTCTGCTGCCAGCCAATTTGTGCTAGAGCGTAGAAAGGATTATTAACAAGCACAGCTGGGACACACACAGCAGGCCAACTCCTCCCCACTAACTCCAATAGTGTTTCCAGTGTTCTGTCCTGCAGAGCAAGCGCAAACATAGTGTCTCTACGTATGTGCACAACATGTGTGATCATGAGCTCACATGTGCAGTCAACATTTATTAGAGTTGGTTGTAGAATTTCACTACAATCAAATGAATATAAATGCAGAAGATTAAATGTGGTTCCATCATCTCATTTCTGAGCCTAAACACAAATTGAACCCACCCATAGCCCAGTTCCAGCCAAGCCCGTTTTTTTTCCCACCAAGTCCTAGCAACTGGGCCGTGGCTCGGTAACCAAAAGCTACAGTAAGCATTAGACTTAACAGACTATTACCTCACAAGGAAAGACATAGTCATCTGGCTAGCGTTCAGCGTGGGACTCTATACATTTGGCTGTGGGTCGTTAATCTTCCCTCTACTCTTGTCAGGCTGCCTGTTGTCATGGCTCTTTTCCAAAAAATCCCAATGCTGCAGTGAGTCAGACGGTGTGAGGAAGTAGACAACACCCCAATGAACAGACAGGGAGCTCTTACTACAAAAAATATGGCCCACAGATTACTTACTGAGCTGGCTTCAGAGGAACAACTGCTATTGCACAATAAAGAACTAGGAGTCATTTTTGTGCACGTATGCACATGCACAAAATGCTATGACATCACAGGCCTGTGAGAGAAACTTAAAGTGGATAAAAAAAAGGCCTAATCCCCTTATAGAATGAAACTCTTCTCTCGACAGGGTGGCCTTCTCCTCTGCTGCTTGGAAGACAGACAACTGAGAAATCCTTAGTTTCCCACTTACTGAGTCAGCTTGCTGGCTGCTAAAGAAGCATAGAATGTCACTCAGTCTATACAGCAAAAGAGAGTTGCTGACCTCCCCTTTTTCTCTTTGCAGTACAAAAGTAGTTGCCCAGTTTTGTAGCTCAGAGTTTCATCTGTAAACTAAAGGTGTCTTCCTGCAAGGAGGAGTGACTTACACATTTCTGCATACTAGTTAGTTCAACTCCTAACTAGTATGCAGAAATGTGTAAGTCACTCCTTACAAGTCACTCCTCACTACAAACATACACATTACCATATTAACTCTACTCTACCCATAAAGAAACTACTCTTACCTATGTAATGAACCCTGGCATGTATTGAGATAAAATAGTCACACAGTGCTCAAGTCTTAATTCAAAATTTTTATTTAAATATTATTTTCTTAAAATGAACACACAAAATTTCTATTTTTTGTTCCTGTCCTGATCGCCATATGGGCAAATTGATTCCCATGGAAAACAAAATAAAAGTGAGCTGTAGTTTTGGATTCCCAAAACTTCATTACCATGCTGGAGACTGTCAGCAGATTATAGACATTTTTAATTAAAATCAATTGTCAAAGACAATACAAGAAATTCCCTGAATAGGATGCTGGGTTCTAAATTTCTCTTACAAATTTGCTCCAAAATTACCATAGTACAAAGTGACAAAGAGACAGAATGACCAGCATTTATTTATTTGTTTGTCAAGAGCAAATGATTAAAAAAATGGTGAAATAAAAAAGACACAATTATTATTTTACTGTTTAGCATTTCAATGACCCTAAATAACAACCTCCACTTGCTCAGTTTCGGAGATCTAGTTAAGGTTCAATACCTGGTATTAGAAGAGAAATTCTCATTCAGCAGAATGACAATTGTTGCAGTGAATGACAGGATAATTTATTCACCAGCCACTGGGTAACATGGTGGTCTGTATGCAAGTCAGTGAGTCAATGGTGAGTCACAGTATGTGTGGGTGTGTGGGTTACCCCAGAGACTAAGCTGTTACACACTTCTACAATGCCCATGTTGTTACACAAGCCTGTAGTGTGGTACCACTTTACAAAGATTTCTCATCTGCCTGTACTTCTATATATGCAGGTTTGTACAAAAATAAATACATGAAATATCTACAATTAAAACAAAGCCATTGCATTTGCAAAATGTCTGTATCATGTTAAACTCACCTGTTACAAAGAAGGCAGGAGTTGCAGTTTGACAGTATGCACTGCCAGCCAGGGCCAGGGAAATTATTGTGATGCACAGGAGGCTTATCATTTTATCTCTATTGTCCTCAGTTATTGCAAAGTAAAAGAGTTCTTCAAAAAAAAAAACTAAGATGTACTTTCAAAAATCTAATTTTCTGAAAATTATTTTTCTATTTTATCTACCTGTTTATTTTTCTGCAGCAGCTGTCTGCTGTGCTACTGGAAATGTTGGGCTCCTCGGAGGTCCAGACAAATGCCTTTTATTGTAGCCTAGCATGGTAGAGACCACTCCTCCTCCCCTCAGCCCATCACCCTGCATAGCTCTTTACCGGCTCCCTTTTGGCACATCTTGTATGAAAAAAATCCCCTCCGTTCCCCCTTGGAGAAACAGAGAAACAGCTACACATTGTGAACCAGCTGAAAATGGTCCAAAGTAATAGGCATGCAAAATAATAAACCTTGAAAAGTTCTTGTGTAAAAGTAAATATGGTTAGGTAATAAAAGCAATCTGTTATTCCCACCAAATCTCGCTCTCTGGTCTGAATTAGTTTGCATGAAATATTTTTTCAACCTCCAGATCAGTATTTCTACTATTAAACCAAAAGCCTCTCACAAAAGTTATTGATATCAACATATGGAAATTTCAACTTTTGCACGTTTACTGCGACAATATCAGTTACTTCATTTCTCAAAGACTAAAAGAAAGACCTGAAGCAATTGAGAGATTAAATGTAGGAGCCTATTATGCTCTTTTGTCTACTCCACTGATATGGAAAGAGAACAGAGGTAAAAGTATCTTATAATACAATATTGGTTTTAAATGACTAACATCACATTAATTGTATTTTTGATTATCTTTATAGTTGCAGTAAGCAACTTTTATAAACAAGACAGTTTTTACATATTTTTTCAATAATCATTTTCTGACAGTATAACATGAGACAGATAATTTGTGAGAAAATCGAGCTCATCTACCTCCTCTCTGTTGTCCTACTGCAATCTACCGAAATACACTGATCCCAGTTAGAAACGACCAATCGGAGGCAGGAGGAAGGTCTCACTGCTGTCAATCACTCTCATATACCAGCTGCTCAAAGTGCTAATGGTGGAGAAACAATTCACTGAAAATGGTTTAACTTCTGTCATTGGTGGCCAACTAGCCAGAGACTTCATGGCAGGCTCTGGTTTTGGGAAAAATCTATATCATAGCAGAGAGAGGAAGTGAGCAGCACACACACAAGGATGATTGACAGCTCTTAGACCCTCCTCCTGGAACTCATTGTTTTTTTCTGACTGAGAGGTGTATTTCTGCAGATGGGTTGAGAACCACAGGGAGGCAGAGGAGCTTTTTTTGTTTTTGCAGATTTTTGTCTCATACTGTCAAGACATAGTGTCAGTTTTAAAAAAACATATAAAAAACATGCTACTTATAAAAGCCACATACTACAGTTTTAAATGGTAATTTACAGCTTTAAGCAAAGAAATCCCTGCATATGTTTAGATGCTAACACACACAACTTAACAGAGATGTCCATTCTTTTCAGTTTGACCAGTTTCACCCACTTTCAAGTCACTTATCTGCTCACAAAAGCCTGTAATTAGGACTGATTTATTTTCATGCCTTGATTTCTTTTAGTTTTTTTAATGGGCTCTTTGCACGTAAGCTTCCGCATTCGGGGAAAAGCGGCTCAATTCTGTCCAATCTATTGAAAACGGCACTTTACACTGGGTGTCTGCAGGGCTTTTCCAAGGTAACAATTAATAATGTACATCGATCCGAAGCCCGAACAAGTAAACTGGAGAAAGGTTTTAAGATGTTTGCCTCATTATACATTCACAGATACGAAGGTGAGTTTTACTTTCTTTAAACTTTGTGGCTAACATTAGCTTTAGCTT
>CAEFZX010022281.1:0-28330 GCA_903066825.1 Alfaro cultratus | reverse complement strand
TAATTTATTGAAACTACTATTACAAACTTTACACAGCGGATAAATGCGGTTAGGATTCCTGAAAGACATTTCCATGACAACTTTATTTAGCACTGATCCATTGAGGACACGCTCTTCAAAAACCCCAATTTCACATCGGATTACTGTAATGTGCATGGCGACACCTTGAGTTAAGCGGCTAATTAACACACCTGTTTCGTCTCTGTGTGTAACCTCAAGTCTCTGCAAACACTAGATGGCACGGCAGGCCAAGAAATAGCCGCACACCCAGCAGCCAATTTATGGAGAGAGACTTTGTCCAGCGTTTCTGCAGCACTTCTACTGTTTGTTCCTTGCTTCCCTTTCTGCCGCTGCAGATTGGCTCTTGTGTGAGCTCTGTCTCCTGAGAAGCAGGACAGGATATTGTCCCCAGACACCGAGCCTCAACAGGACATCAAGTTTCTTCTGGAGGACTGCTGAGCTGCTGGAGCTGAGGAGAGGACACCATGCATTACTTCTGGATACACAGCGTTTGGATCCTCTGCGCTGCTTTTCTCTTCACCTTTCAAGGTAAGATGACTAACTCACTCTGTTAGTGACAAGGACATACTCAGCATGCGAAAACATTCTGGAGTCCTTGTGATTGGATCAGCTATTATTATTAGCTTGTGGGGCATGTAAACGTTTGTTTTGGTCCTGCCGCACACGTATCTCTACTTGAGATATAAAGTTGCAGTGTGTTGAATGTGCTCAGCGAGGGTAGAGTAAACACAGCAGGGGCTTCAACAGAGCAGATAAGAATAAATAGGATGAAAATTGCAGACGGCAAGGATTTGACTTAAAGATAGCCCATAGAGATGACCTGTTTCTGCTTTGTGTTTTACATGTGAGTTTGTTGTGTTGTCTCGTTGAGAAACTTTTGCTGACACATTGTTTTTTTTAAATCTTGGCTTAAGAGACAGAAACCAATTTGCATATTTGTTTTCTTACATTTTCTGCATGGACGGGTCCATAAATGCACCATATAATTATTTGAACATATGACACGCTATTGAGGATGCCCAGCCCAAAGTTACACAACAATCAAAATCAACAAGTCTGTATGAAAACTCATATAATCTGTCTTGTGAAACAGAATGACTCCATATTCGTTTACACCATCTGACCCCAGATTCCTCTGTGTTCACCCAGTGACTGTACTAATAGAGCAGATTTGGTTCCTCTCATGAAGTTGACAATTGGATCAATAAACTGGCTTTGTTTGTCACAAGACACAAGTCTGTCAAAAGATGAAGCTTTGTGCAAGCATTATGAATTCATTTCAAAACTGCTGGTGAGCTGCTAATGACCCTGGATTGCGTGGTCTACCAGATTGGGGAGAGGAGAAGAATTAGCCTAATGCTTTCATTACTCAAGTGAATTATCTTTTTTTAAAGTATTTAAAGTTTTTCTCACTATTTTGCTTACAGCTTTTCCAAACATTTCTCATGAAGTAACCAACCTGTCCAGTTTATAGACAATCAACAGGTTAGCTTCTTTAAATTAAACAGTGTAAATAACACCACTGTAAATGGTACTGTTGTCTAACCCATTGTACTTGTCATGTGATTTTACATGATTTGATCAACTTTTTATAGATTTTAAATATTTCCTTCTAAGATGTTGTATGCTACACAATCACAATTTCTTTCTTATTATTACCAACATGTCTAGTTTATAGATGATCAACAAGTTGGCTTCTTTAAATTATCATCATTATCAAAAATATTGCAAAATACAATGTCGCATAACATTTTTAAACTGTTGTTTTGGATGGAAACAGGCCCGTCAGGATAATATCAATATTGGGTATCAAGAAGGAAGGCAAATTGCTTACAAACCTTCCTGTGGTCCCAACTTCAAAACTTTATTCACAAGAAATTGTGATCCATTAGCAGTTAGCTCTGTTCTTGTTTGTCTTTTGATTGTGTTTTTCACCTATGCCGCTGCAACAGTTTTCCAAATATAGGACACTAATAAATATTAGGGGATTTTAGCTTTGTGTTGAGGTTTAATTTGTATGCCTTGTTATTTTTTTCTTTATTTTTTTTAAGCTGTACCCTCATGGTGGATGCTCTAGCCTAAAAGACTACCATACCGCATTTCTGCTTAGATGTGATAGATATTTGATTTCATTAACACTTTAATTATGTTATTGGACCAAGCTGTGCTTTTGCTGCGACAACTCCTAAAATGTGGAATGACTTACTATTGAACATCAGAGATTGTTATATCATTGTTTATTTTTTAGATATAAAGATATTACTTCTTAAAACTTTGCCTTTGGTTTTGAATACTATCTGAGATATTAATTTTAGCTTGTCGTCAGACCTACATGTTTGCATATTTTTGCATCCTCATATTTTATTACACTTATTAATTATAATATTCTAATATATTTTAGATACCCAATATTGCCTTGTCTAATAAAAGCAGCACAGTGTCTCTTTGTGCTGGCTGGTCATGTACTTCATTGCAAGTAAAGCATTCCAGTTGATAAGAAGATGAAATCTGCAGCTTGGGTCTGTCACTCTAGGATTCTGTGACTTACTTGAGCTTCCTCCTTCTGAATCCTCTTGATCCTCCACAGAGCAGCAGCTCATCCCCACACAGACATTCAGAGTGTGTCTCTGTCACAGTGTCTGTGTGAGTGTATCACTGCTGGCTCTGTGAGCTGTTTGGGAATGATTACCTCAGACAAAGAGACTGCGCGATTCTGTATTCAATTTCAGGCCATGTTTGCATGACTGACTCTCCCAAGAGAGTTTTCTTTCAAATTTATTGTTAAGTACGCAGTGAATGTAGTTATAAAGTTACTGATTGGAAACAATAATAATAAAATAATCTTTGTACACTTTGTCAATGCAAACATTACAGAAGCAGACAATTAAGACTTACTTCTTGAAGTAGTGTAAATCAGAAATATGTTGTTAAAATTTTAATTGCAGTCACTGATTCTGTGCTGAAATTACAGGTGCTTTTCACTTTTTCCTATTATAGTTCATAGTTTACCATTTTTAGCTTATGCCTTTGAGCCTGAAGCATGCAGTTTAGTAGTTTCTTGCCTTTAGATCTTGGATGCCACTATGTATTGACATACATGATGGCATCCCATGCTACTTCATCTGTCATACAAGCCACATAAAGTGGTGTTTTAGAAAGAAATCAGAGCAACCCCTGCAGCAACACTCCCTGAAGGAAGCACACAAAGACAGACCATGTTCTCCTTTAATGAAGGAAATCATTTATTTTCAGAAGAAAATATTCTCAGTGGAAGATTGCATTCTCTCCGTTCTACTTTGTGACACCCCAATGATCATGTGAGGTTGTGAGAGCGGTTGGAAATGACATGTTGCTCATGGGAATAAACTCTCCTTAGGGAAAGTGATGAATAAAACAAACACTGATAGTCTGCTTCAGTTACTGACTGAATCAACAAATGTTTCTGGTGAGCCTAGTTTAGACTTGAAAACCAGTGATCTCTCTTCTTGCAGTTTTTGCAATTACCTCCTCAAAATCTCAACCTGACTTATGTTTTTCCTCCACATATGAACCACGTTCAATTAGCAAAGAATTAAATTGATTTATTTTGTGAGGTTGTTTCCAGCTTTTGAAAGAAATGGTTTATTATAAAGTATCCTCATGCTTTATAATAAAAAGTGCAATATAAATATTCATCCATTTATTGTTTATACCTACTTGTCTTTGCAAGGTCTCAAGGTAGGTTGAGTGTGGACACCCTTAGCAGGTCACCAGTCCGTCACGGGGCAACACAGGCACACAAAATGCAGCCATGCAAGCAAACACTCACACTGGGGGCAATTTAGTGTTGGGAGTTGGTGTGTGTGTATGCATGTTGCTTTCCTCCTTTCCAGTTGGTTCTCCTCAAGCTTAATCAGGAAATGCATTCAGAGGAGTATTTCCCAACCCTGGTCCTCAACGCACACTACTGCATGTTTTAGACTTTTCCCTGCTTTAATACACTTGATTCAAATACTTGCAGTTCAGCAAAAGCCTGTGGATCTGCCATCATTTGAAGTCACATGTGCCAAAGCAGGGAAACGCCTACTTCATGCAGGGCAGTGTGTCTTGAGGATCAGGGTTGAGAAGCAGTGATTTAGAGGAGCAGGTTCTCTGTGACAGATGCCAGATGGTTCTCTCAAGTCCAGTGGTAACCTGGCTTCTGCTTTATTGGTGTTTTCTACCCATCTCACTTTGAGTACTTGCCTCATTCTTTTGGTCATGTGGGAGAAGTTAGAGTTGAGAAAAACAACTTGTGCATGAAGAAAATTTACAAACTCCATCACATATTTTACATTTTCACTTTATTTTAAATGTTGTTAAAACAGGTAATGGGCAGGTAAAGGTTGTATGAAGGCTAGTATCTGTCTCCAGCAGTCATTAGGTAAGAGGTTGGGTACATCCTAAGAAAGTCACCAGTTTATCACAGAAAAATACATCAAATTTTTCTTTACATTTTATATTCAGAGTCCAGCAGAAGTACCCAGTACCGACTTATTCTAATAGAATTTGCTAATCAAAGCTTCATTCCAGAGAAGTACTTTATGTCTGCAGAAGTCCAGTGTTGTTGATTAGAGACAGGTTTGTTTTTCATTGCCTTTGATTGCACAACCAAAGGGAATCTGGTAAGAAAAAACAACCATGTTTATTTCAACATCTCCTGGTTGTTGTGGTGTAGAACAACAATATATTATTGATACCCACAATGCTGTCTGTCCAAAACAGGAAGGCAGCAGATTTCTCTGTTGCCTGTTTCTGTATTATTCATTTACACATATACACCTGCAGCACCTGTTAAATATGTAAGGACTGAGAGAATTTCTCTTGATTTTAAGTGGAAAAGTACAAACAAAGCTCTTTGTCCAAATAATATAAAATTTTCAGTTTTTTTTAATCCCGTAACACGCTCTAGTGTGTGTGCTATTCACTTGAGTCATCAATAGAACTTGAACTCAGACCATGTTTTCTTTTCAATTGAAAAATTACTTTCATACTTGACTACTTTGACTTTGATCAAAAATACTTTTTGGTCAAAAAATATTTTGACCAAAATTGGTTAAAAAAAAAGTATATTTTTTTGATTAAAAAAAAAAAGTGTATATATATATATATATATATGTGTATATATATATATATATATATATTCAAATCAAATTTTGAAACAGTCCAAAAACACAATGTACTTTGTCAAACTAATAAAGTATTGTTTATATCTCTCAAGTGATCTGCTTAGTGTTTACATGGACTGTGTATGAAGCTCCGGAGTGCAGACGTGGTGTAAATCTGTCAGTGTGGCTTGAACAATTGGTCCCTTAGAAATCAGACAATTGTCAACCTCTAATAAATCAAAAATGGCCTGTTAGGATATTTTTGAGCTTTGAATGACAGCAGGAGAAGTTCTCTTACTGTACAGCAACTCAGCAGTCCTTGAATATTTTATATTTTAGTGAATCTTTGACAGTGAATGGTAAAACACAGTATTAAAAGTGAAAAGCAATCAATCACACATGTCCAAAATATTCCTGGCAAAGGTTTTACAATAAAATCATTGATGTCTTTTGCGTACATATGCCATTAAATGTTTGACACCTTTGGGGGGGATTACTTTGGTAATACTAGATTTAGTATTACCAGATATAGGTGTAGTAAAGTGAGTGTTGGTTAGCTTCAAACTTGTTGGCATGCCAACTGCTGTGTGGTGTTATTTGCGGCTTCCCCTGCCCCTAACATCTTATTGGAGTGGGCTGAAGGAGGCTTGGGATCTTTCCACACCTCCATTCTCTGTTGAAGACCAGAAGGAGGTTCTGGGAACATGTAATTGTGTCTGTGGGGACCTTTTATCTATCAGGTAGGGTCTTGGGCAGCCCCCACTCCTGGATTGTCTCAGGCCCTCACACTCCGTGCCAGTGATTGGTGCCTCTACCTGCCGATTCATTCATGATTCTGGGCGGCTGGGGTTTGGTGCACGGGTGTTTGCTGACTCACTCCAGCAGGTTGTTTGGAGAGGCCTAGTCCCCCTGGTTCTGTTAGGCCTCTGTTGGGAGTGATGTGCCCTTGGGTCTCTGGGACCATGACTGGATCTGCTCCGGCATAGGCAGCTGCCAGTGAAGCCTGTGGGTTTGTCATTACAGTTCTCCTCAAAGGGTGGGGTTTTTCCTATGGCGGTCTTCCCTGGGCTCCCATGTTTGGGGAACCTTTGGATGTCTCCGAAGTTTTGCGCAAAGTTTTATTCACATTTATAACTGAAACACAGCTACTGTATTGTTCTTGTGACTACTTAAATGCAATTTTAATAGTACTTTAATCTTATCCTGTTTGAATACCTTTACTTTTAGAGGGCAGAGAGCTATCATATTAACCTGATCAGGGTTTTTACAAACAAATTGGAGTTTCTGAATACACAGACTGGATCTTGATCCAATAAGTCATTTATGATTGTACCCTGAAATTCAGTATAAATCTGGAACATTTACTTGGCAGGAATATCCCTGTAGTTCCATAACCAAAATCTGGAACTACATTTTCTTTAAATTTGCTGTAAATCCTTTGAGATTTTGAATCTGACTGATATTGACAGTATCATAGAGCTTTATCTGTACTGCACAGATGAAAGGTAACCCCTGCCCCTGCAAAAAAAATGGCACAGAAAAGCAGGGAAAAATCCCCACCAACAGCAAGTTCAAAGTCTACATAGGTGCTTTACCTCACACATAAAAGCTGCCTTTCCTGTTTTGTATTCACCTTCTCTCAGACAGATGTGAACACTTCTATCCGGTGATGCTCTTATACACTGGTACTTTACAAAAAATATATAGTAATACTGAACAAAGGGCAAAAGAGACATCCCTGTATTATAGGGAGGGTGAGCTACCTACTATGAGAGCAAGGCCTACTTTTTTGATTATAAGGTTCAAATTCAGTATGTTTTGTATCAGCAGTGGCGTTACAAGTATCTGTGATACTCTGAAAGGTTAGCAGAAACTAAGCAAGCATGCTGCCTCTTTGTTGCAGCAGTCAATAAAATAAATGCTTTCCAAAAGTTTTCTTTAAATTCTTACCAAAAAGCCACATTTTGGACGACTATCCTTTTGATCTTAAGAGGTTAATATTGTACTAAGGAAAGATGTAGCTGCAGCCTAATCCCACACACTTCACCTAGTACCTTTTCTGTGATTCCTGCTTCATTAGGTTGTCACATACTTTGAACCGTTAATGATTCATTATCTGAGAATAAGAAAAATTTTAGTACAAACCTAGGAAGACACGGGCATCCACCTGAAGTGATTTAAAAAAAAAAGCAGAAACAAGGCTTAAAAAAGTAAAAAAGAGCGCAGACATCCACAGCTCATGTATTGGCAACTACTGTTTTCATAGTAACTGCTTAACTCTGGCCTATTTCAATGTCAGACTTTATAAATCCTATTTAAAGGAGTGACTTGAAGAAAGGCATTCTTGAAAAAAGATCCATAGGATGTCCTGTTTGTAGTTTCCGACAGTCCATGTAGGGGAGGACAGCAATGATTGAACACTGCACACGAACTTGAACATGCCATCCCCACAGTGGAACATGTTGGTGGGAGGACATCTGGTCAGAGTATATAGAAACATGGACAACGCAACAGGGCAAATTCGGAAAAACTGTCGAAGGTTACAAATGATTAGGGTGTAAGTGGACCTTCCATTGGGCCAATAACACACTGTACATTGGTCAGTTAAGGATCCATGTTTTACTCTTGCTGCATTGGACCTATTAATCGTGGTTTTACATAAGTGTGCTTTCTGCTTCCCTTTACTTCGGTGTCCTGAACAGTCAGGCTCAGTCATAGTTAATCAGCTACAGTTAAATGATTTGTTACACATCTTCCATCCTCAGCTTCAATCCTGAGCTCCATCATAGCTGTCAGGACACTTATTTCCTGTCAGAAAGTATATCGTTTATCACCTGATGTCCAACATAATTTATTTTCTGTCATTTCAAGTGTCATAAAAAATGTGTCTCGATGGATAGATTAGCTGTCCTTCAAATTGTCCTCCAATTTGAGGCTTGTAGAACTTTTCTGTGGAAATGTGCTTGAGAAGGACAAGCCAAATGAGATTTGAAGGTTTTTTTTAATTTAATTTCAGGTCCATTATTTTACTTCTGTAAATGCTACATTGAATTCCCAATCGTAAAGTCAGAAAGGTACTGATTTCTTACAATAAAGTTTGATTTAACTTTTCTTGGGTTAATTTACACAAAACCAGTGCAATCTTTTCCATATCTTTTAAATTTTCTGGGGGTGAAGCGGACATAGGCTTCAAAAAGCGAGATTAAGAAGGTAGTATTCTTCTTAATGCTACCTTACACAGCTAAAACAGTGGCTAAAGAGTGGCCACTGTTTAGCCTCTTCAGTTTTTTTTGTCCTAAACCATCTTGTGTTGTGGAAGAGGTGAGCGAGTTTCTGGGATTTTGATTTTATCAAAGCTACTTAACAAAATGTGGACCTCTCACTTCCTTTTAAACTTAAACATCATTGTGCACTCCTCAGCTCCTCAAGCCCTTTCAGACAGACTCATTAGGTTGGCTTAGACGAATGTCATGTTCTGCTTCCACTTTAGAGCAGACATTAAGATAAAATGAGAAAATGACAGATAACCAACAGGAACCCTTTAAGTGTTTGACTTGTCCTGAGTGGGTGGAAGAAAAAAAAAAGAAAGGGAGTGAACAACCACATGCTCACCCACTCCATTTATTACATTGGTAATGGTGTTGACTGAAACATGCATGCTGCTTTGGTCGCTTCTCTTGAATAAGGTTATTAAAGCAACTCGAATTAAATGGGTTCTGCACTTATGCTACTTTGCTACATACCAGCATCAGACACATTGGGTTCTGACCAATTCTGCCTTTTTGATAGAGGTTTCTCTAATGGCAGAGAGTTCTTTGAGCAGAGTAATGAGCCCTGACAGACTGAGAAAATTGTACAAAAATGAACTTGATTTTGCATTGGATTTCTTCAGATCTGTAGTACTGAGATGTACTGTAAAAATGAGACCAGTCCATCAGCATTGAATTTAAAGATCTTGGCAGAGGAACTGTTCAGACCTGTATAATTGGTCATAATCACTCTTGAATTTTGACAAAAAAAGATGTCAAAGGTTTTATGCACACTCTGCATCTCCAATAAATGAAATCCATGCATATATTTGATTTATAAGTTTTATAGCATTTTAGCACTCACACAAGTTTATTCTTGAACTACTTCCTCTACATTTGAAGTAGTAAAACATGTTGAGCTAAGATAAAAAATTTAAAAAAAGATACCAGAAAGTAATACCCAAAGAGTGAAAATAAGGTTAGGATGTGGTGGTAGGATAATAGTTTGCTCCTCTGAGAGAGGAAAGATGGAGGAAAATTAAGATGGAATGATGCTTTTAGGGAAATGAAGAAGCAAGGGGAGATGTGAGTATTCTCCTCTCTGTGTCACATGATACGAGTCTGCTCTCCAGCTTTGGAGGTGTTGGCTCTCATCAGTGTCTTCTATACTGAGATGCAACTCTGGTTCCAGGAAGAAGAAAAACAATCTCTTTGTCGTCATAATGGTTCCAGACTTTAATGATGCACTTCTATTTTGACCCTGGTCATTTCTCATCCTCTCATGCCTTTGGAAGCCCAAAGATGGAGCAGTTAGTAATATTGTCAGTATTACTTACAGTTCTTGTTGCTTACACTGCAGAAGGAAGTAACTGTAGTAATCGATACCAGTCATTTGTGCTCTTTGTATGGTTCTGATTGATATAGGAAGGGAATCAGAGTTGTTACATATTGGACTTGGTTGAGCTTTAACCTATTGGAAAGTATAAGAAATGTAAATACTTCCTCTTTTAGCCTGTGCTTTCTGATTAAGTTAAATCATACTGTGGAGAAAAAAATGTCTACAAGTCTAGTTGCTGGAATGCCTGTGGGTTATGACTCATGACATTTATAGAATATTTACTTGAGTAACTCAGTTAAAAAAGTTTACTTCATTTAATAATGAATAACTGCTAAATCACCATTTTATAAAGCATTTTGTCTGAGTTTTCTGGATTATTATTTGGATCTCGCACCACATTCAAAAATGTAATCTTGAGTGCAAATTATTTGTATTTGTGATTTACTTGAGTTATTGAAATCAACATTCTTTAATGCTGTTTTATTCTTATTCTTTATTCATTCTGGGTCAGGATGGTTAATTAGTTTTCTTTTTCCCAAAGAAGTCTCTTTACTTATCAAAAGTGTTGCTTTAATTGGGTCAGTTTAAAAAAATGTAACAAGATGAAGAAATATTGCCTTTGGATATTTTCTATTTACTTCATAAGAAATGGTGCAGCATCAAAGTCCTTTTGATCCAGAGCCTTGCTTTTTCCACATTTTATGTTACAGCCTTATTACAAACTGTATTAAATTCAAAGCCTTACCTCTTTTTGAATATGATGCCACAAGCGTTGCACACCTATCTTTAGGCAGTTTTCACCCATACTTTTTTGAAGTACTTCTCGAGTTCCACTCGGTTGTATGGCTGACAACCAGGTGGAAACGTCTCTCCACAGATGTTTAATCTGATTCAGGTCTGTATTCTGGCTTGCCCCCTCCAGGACAGTCACAAAGTGGTTCTAAAGTCTTTGACATCTTTACCATGTGGTTTGGGTCTTGTCCTGCTGAAAAATGAATGATCACCCCAGTATGAGGTCAAGAACAGTCTGGAGCAGGTTTTCATCCAGGATGCTAAATATGTTTTTTTATTTAAAATAATATTTTCAGATAATTTTAGTGTAATATGAATATTACGCACCTGTAGATAGGAATATTGCACCTGTAGATATGCATAATTTCCAACAGTATGAAAACTTTACATAGACTTTCTAGTAGCATGTTAAAAGTTAATATAAAAACTGAAATGTGGTATTGAAATTACTGAGGAATATTTTAAACACAACCATAGTAAAAGTTCACAAATTCCAGGGACGATCTTGCATGCACATTGTCCATGTAGGCATAGATTCTGATTTACCAAGACTCATTCAAAAACAAAAAAATCTGTGACGTTACAACCAAATTCCACAATGATTTTTAGTGGAATTTTATGTGAATCACTAAATCATGTAGTATTCATGAATACAAATCTAAATGTGGGATGCATTTTTAGTCAGCCTCACTTAAACGTTTGTAGAATCACCTTTAACTTCAATTACCACTGCAAGTGCTTTGAGGTTCCAACACATAAAACCTAAGCTTTTGCCTAATCTTCTTTAACACAAACAGCCCAAGCTCAATGAGACTGAGCAGAGAGTGAATGTGAGCAACAAGCTAACGTCTTGCCATAAACTCTCAATAGATTAGTTTTGTTTATTGTAACACATGGATTTTTATTTATTATTTTTATCTAAATCATTGCATAGTGGCTCTGACGGTGTATTCATTGTTCTGCATGAAGGTAGGACTCCAATGAACTATGATTGGTTTTATTTCCTGCTGAGGAAAAGTATCTCTACAGCAAAATCCTTCTACTACCTCTTTGGGGTTGGCATTTTCAAGGATTTACTCTTTAGCCAAACAGTATTTTGCAAGTAGGGTAAAAAGTTTTATTTTAGTCTAGCCAAAACAGTGAACCACATAATTGATGTGTGCCTTACAGTGACTTCTGTCAAACTACAGAGTATAACTCTTCTGGCTTTCTGTCAACAATTGATCTGTCTTGCCAATGTTTTATGAACATCCTTGTCAATAAATTTACCAACTTGTGCCACGGATCTTTGCAACTTCTAAAGAAATGCTTTCAATCTCATCAGTTTCTCTGGTTTGTCTTTAGCTTACCAAGTCTGTCCGTTTACGTGGACCACCACATTTTTGTTGGTATAGAGTTGTGGCATACTTTTTCTTTCTTCTGATAACAGATTGAACAGTATTTAATAAGAAGTCGAAATCTTAGCATATTGGTGTTAGAAGTTGTTTTTAGAAATGCAGGTTAAGAAGGAAGTAGTGTAAATGCAAAAAGACAACAGAGTAGATAAACAATTGAACAGACCTGCAGTTATTAAAATAAATGAAATGCAGTATGTGGCTTTCACAGTGTGTGGTTTTATATTATTCACTATGAACATTTCCAAACATCAAGGCAGTTTTATCCACATTATCTTTACTTTTCTTCTTCCCTAAATGTTTGTTTATGAAAGATAAACACAGTGTGTGTTACAATCAAAAACTTAATGCTCCAGTTTTTTAGGTGACTCTCTAAAGCACAACACTACATGTAGCAAGCCTTTTGTAATATCAGGACAAAGAAAATCACCCACAGCCGAGTCTGCCCACATGTATTGACCACATTATGGGATGTGCAGCTTTGTGTTTTGTAAAGAGCAGAACAGCAATGGCTAACAAAGGGAGTGATCCAAAAATTTCAAAGCACAAAATCTCGGGTTGGCAAACTGCCGGCAGCTGGTCTTTGTTAGTCAGCCATGATGTTTACTATGAACAAAGAGTACTACACAGTATCAAAACGGCAAGAGAAAAATGTAGTTTTTTGGTATGTGGCTACTGGCCCTAAATAAGTATGCACATTTCTCTAAACTTCAGCTGGGCAGAATCCAAAACTAAATGATATTCTAAGGAAAAATGCAGCAGAGATATTTTCTATTGCATGAAACTCTATAGTTTAATTTTGTTTAACAAATGTTTAACAAGTGACTCTATGAAGAACTATGAAATTAATCCTCAAAACATCAATCTAGCCAGAATAGTGTAATCAGACATTTCTATTTTGAAAGTTTAAGACTGATTAAAATAGACAAATGCTTAAAATATTTGCAAACATTACCCAAGAGACCTTATGGAGGAGCTGTGGTACCTTGCATTGCATTTATTGTGACTGGCTGGTTAAAAACACCAACGATTGTCATGTAGCTTCCATTTATGGGTGACCTCATCTGAGACCTGCAGTGTTATGACAAAGGTTCAGTGGTTCATAAGAAAGATGTAATGTTGTGAAGGAATGGAATGAAAATTGACCTGGCACTGCAAAAATCATTTTATATGTGGTGCTACAATGGAAGTCTAGTTTTTTACTTCTAAGTAGAAGTAATTTCTGTGGGTAATTACCTATAAAACTAGTAATTTAGATCAAAATGACCAAGTCAGGGCGCCACTTAAATTAGGAAATTAGCCAATATTTCAGATAATGCTCAGGCTTTAAAATAATGGATGATGGCATACGTCCAGCTTGAACAGCAAGGTACTACACATGTAGGAAACAAACAGACACTTCTCTCCAATATGCAGCTGTTTATTAACAAAATAATTCTACCGTCCAGGTAAACACTTTAATCAACAACTCTCTAAACTCATAACGCTCACTTGGACTACTGAGAAGAATATAAAATGAAAATAATAAACTACTGAGTTTAAAAAAAAAAAGAAGCAAAAATATAAAAACAGAATATAAAAGAACCAATACAATTAAGTCACAGTTTGGTATGACTTGTGAAAATTGAGAAACCAAATTTATCTCATGTGGAAATTGGACTGTCAATTAGTTTGAGCTAATTCAGATTAAAATGTTCTTCAAATTATTAGTTTAGACTTTTCTTCACAGAGGAACACCAGAACTACATAACAAATAAATAAAACGTGAAATGACCAACAATGATCTATTGTAATAGCACTGTCTTCAGTGATCTGTGTTTGCATTTACTATTATATTCTGAAATGAAGTCAAAAATTGCTATAGTGTTTACTCTCTTGGGACTTTGCACTGTAACACAACTGAATGTTATCTAAACGGAATAAGTCTAGAAAATATATTTCTACCTACAATCTCCTTTAGATGATCCAATTAAGAGCTTTGTGGACTGATAATCTATTTGTAGGTCTGTAGTGGGTAAAGTTCTTTATCATTCTTGTGTCTTCAACACAAATATGTTCATTTGCAGTTGCCTTTGTTGAATGTTGGGTTTGTGTAAATAAGTTGAGAAGACTGCTATACCAAGAATAAACTGCATGGCTCTTGTGCACACTGGCTCGAAATTTTCTTATTTATATTTAACTGTAACTCAGGATGTGACTAGCTTGAAATATTGTTTGATAAAATCAGAAAAATTACGGACTGTTTATATAATCAGTGAGGTTAACAATTGATTAATAGATAACTAGTAATGCATTATTAGCAACAAATCATAAACCCTGCAGAGTTTTTGATTTGTTTCTCAGTTTTAATACAACTATTAAAAGAACAATTTTAATTGACATACCAATTAAAATTGACAGGTTCAATTAAAATTATTTTATAGCTATAGTTGTGACAGTTGTAGGCTGTCAGGATCTTTCGTGTCTGGGGTATTTAAGTCCCATCTTAAGTGGGACACACAGTTCTTATTTAGATGTCACAAAGCCCTCAGGGACTATGTCCACTGTGATTGATTAAATTGTACTTGGACCTTGGTGAATGCAATAAATTGTTTTCTGAAAGCACATACAGTTTTGTCCAGGACAGCTTTCTACTTTATTATGTTTAAGGAAGTGGGCAAAAGTAAATATCCCTTTACAACTGAAAATAATACAATATTGATGACGAACCAATTACTTTTAAAGTTCTAATAGAATCCTATGCTCAGTTGGGACATAAGGGAGTATGATGGTCCTGTTGTTAACTTGCTGAAATAAAAGCTTTTTAAAGATGCATGAATAATTCAAATCTCATTTTATGACTTGCTGTATCATTTATGTGCTCTCTATTCCCAAAGTGTCTCTACCAGCACACTTGTGTTCTTACTATCTTCTGATAACTCTAATATGAGCTCATTAGATGGAAATGAGAAGGACTCTCCTGAGAGCTTTAAAACTTGGCCAAAAAATCTTCTTGACATATCCACAGGAATATCTTGCTGTTTTAGAAGTCATGATTTGTCTTGCAACAAGACAAAGTGTTACACCCCAATATTCATGTTGAAAGTAATGAATATTCTTCAAGACAATATAGTCTCCTTGAAAAAATCTCTTCAAATGCAATTAATGTCATTGCTTTGTGAGCTGCACAATTTTACTGCAAGTTTCCCCAAGTTAAATTTACGATTTTGTAAGACATTTATTAGATGTAACTAACATAAGGGACAACTTGTATATTTTTATGGTTAAATTGATAGATTTAACTCCATGTTTCTGTAATTCTTCAAACTTAGGTGTGCTAACTTCAAAACCTTCCTTACAGAACATTATCAGCTCCATAATGGCTGTAGATCACAATTTTTAGCTAAGTATTGCAAATCCTCATTTCAAACCAAGCAAGTACGCAGTTTCCCAATGGCAAAGGAGCTGGTTGTGGAAAACATCCCTAGACTGTTTTAAATTTACATTTCCAAACACACAATCTTCTAGTTTCTGTAGAGAAAAATTACCTAATGTAAAAAAAAAAATAAAAAAAAAGTGGTGAAAAAAATTTGGGAATAAACATTCAAAATAAAGTTATCAATAATGTTTAATATTTTAAGCTTGCAAAGTGAATAGCAATTAATCATAATCAATTGAAAACAGTAAAATAAACTAATTTCTGATATTCTTGAGACATTCTAGATCTAAAAATTGAGTGCCATTGTAACATAGTTATTGTTGGTATTTCCTTTTAATTCATGTGAAGGACTTTGAAATGCCTTGTTGCTGAAAATGTGCTATAGAAATAAAATTACATTACAATAACATGTCTTATGTTTCATATATTTTTGTGTACATCAAGAATGTACTTGTATAGAACACTCTTTCTGATGTGCAGCAGGTTTAGCTACCCAATGGTAATAGTTTCTATAAAAAAATATGTGAAGATCTGAACTGTTTAGAACATCAGTGGTGATGAAGACTGTTCAGTGGCAGTCTTCATTGCCACTGTTGTCCTAAGTTCAGGTATTGACTCTCCAATAGCCAGCTAACATTAATTCGGCCATAGAACGTCTGCACATTACGCACAACCTAACAAATTCTTCTTTATACTATTGCAAACTTTTAGAAATCTGAATCCTTCATGGCACAAAGTTTATATTTACTTTTGAACTAATTTGGAGGTTTTTGTCTGTCAAATATTTTTTAAGTCAAAGGTGCTTAAGTCCAGTCATTGAGATCCACTATCCTGGAACATTTAGATACATCCCTTCAACACACCTGAATTAAAAAAAACAAAACACAAAAAAAACCCCAACAGGACAACGTTCCTAGTTCGCCTGTACTGCTGCTCCATTTGCTTCTGTCACAAGCTTCAGAAAACATCTAGGTTGCCTGCAGCAGAGCAAAAACAGAAAGTTTCTATCACAAAGGACAAATGCCTTGGAGTCAAACACATACACACACTCTGACTCACGTATTTAGAGCAAATCTTTCTTATGCTGTATGAAAAAAAGTTGTAAAATCTATATGTTTAAAGGCATTAATGTATAAGGTAACTTTTCAGATTTATGGTATTAATGCTTCTAAAGACCATGCAAGTAACATAAACTGACTAAATATTGCTTGTGACTTTTTTGCTACATGAACAATGTGAGTACATGCTTTTAGACTAAAAGTTTTTTTTAAAATGGAAATAACAGAAATCTCCCCCCACACACACATACGTACACACATTCTTTGATAGATATGTCAGATGTTTTTACTGGTTAATATTTTTTAAAATCTTTATCTGATAAAGCAAAAGGTACAGTAAAATGTTTGCTGCTTTAAAGGTCAGGATAAGTCCAGTGACCTCAATCATCTGTTAATGATCGAAGTGTGGAACCACAGGACTTGTCTTAGAACTGGCCAGCCATCTAAACATACTGATCGGGGAAGAGGATTTCTCTATGGAGACAGAAATTTTATAAAGGACAACCATCTCTTCAGAAATCTATTGATCATGCCGCATGTTAGAGTGACCAGATGGAAGCCACTCATTAGTAAAAGGCATATGGCAGTCTGTCTGGAGTTTGCTAAAAGGCACCTGAAGGACTCTAAGACCGTGTGAAATAAAATTCTCTACACTGATGAGACAAAGATTGAACTCCTTGACATGACTGCCAGATTATGAGCAAACATCTGCTACTGTTTTGACAAAAAATGAGATCCATAGTCATATTCAATAAAAAAGAATATTGTTGAAAGTTCATTATTTTCAGTAACTCTGTTCACTAGAAACATTTTATTTAGGTTAGTAACACACAGACCTTGCCTCTCAAGACTTTAGTTCTGTTAATGATTTTATGCTTGCAGCTATTGACTATACAACATTTAAGAGGTGAATATTCCAAGGTACTTTTATTATGACAAATGATATAAGTCCCTTATTGGAATGCATAGTGTAACTCACTGAATATGAATATGTTTACAACTGGATGACTAATACTATCCCTATTTAGAACCAGTTGTTTCTGCATGTAAGCTGTCACACGCAAGGTGTATTGGTTAATACACTCGTCCATATGGCACCAATTTTTTGGGGGGTTAATAATGTACCGAAAAGATTTGACATTTCCAGCAAGTCAAAGTAACATTGCCTTTTGTTTTTTTTCTAACTTAGGTCTTGTTGTCCAGAAGAGACAAAATCTTGCCCACACACTCGCACACACACTTCATCTTTAGTTTTGAAAAAATTAAACATTAATAGTTTTCTTCTGCTGCTCTTGAGGTTGCTGCTGACCATTGCAGGTTGTATCGTTCACGAACAGTGTCGTCCCTGTTGGTGAAGTTTCAAAAATGCATCATTTGAGTCAAAGGGCTTCCCTGTGAGTTTGTTGAACTAACACATAACTCGTGTTCAATTAAATTCTGAGATTTCTTTAACTTTTTTAATCATGAAATGGGGTAGTTGCAAGTAATAGATCATTTTAATCAGCCACTTTTGATGGGTAGTCTCTTAATTATATGCTCATAGACATGAAGTGAATAATTAATGTGCAAACAGAACAAAGATTGAGATTGTTCATGTATTATACCTGATGTAATTCTGGATATTAATGAAAACAAGTCAGACTTAAGACAATGAAGATGAATGTGAATTATTACACAACAAAAAAGATTGCAAAATGCCTCATTGTACTGCAACACTATTTGCTAAAAAGTTTTTTGACATAAAATATGAAAATGAGAGGAAGCTTTTTTGAAATCAATATTTTTGGCATAGAGACATATCTTTTAGAAATAGGCTTAGTTAATTTGGCAATTCATGGCACATCATTATATCTCAAAAATGACTACATATTAATCTAAACATGAAAAGTATTTGGTTATTATGTTTTTCACCAGAGAAAGGATGAATTATCAAATGTTTATGTCTGCAGTATTCAATTATTTAAATTGAATCAGTTATATCAGTGCTATTGATGGTTCTTCGATTTGTTCTGAATAATGTTTACAGGTAAATCTACCAACACCACATTTTTTTATATTATTTATTGATGCAATATGCTTAAGCAACAGGGCAATTATAGCTTTCCAAATGTTAAGTTTCAAACGTTTAGTAAAAATAATTCATGTTAGGCTTATATTTTGTTGACAGAATTATGTCAGTATATCTACAAATATTACTCAAATGTTTGTAAAAGCTACATTTTTACTGAAGGCTTCTTTTTTAATAGAGTTCCCAAACTTCCACAGAGTTATAGCTGTGTCAAGCTGTCCTTTCCCCCAGCTTTCAGCAGTAATGACTTTATGGGATTGTTTATAAATAAAACTGATTCATTAAAAATAAAATTGTAGACATTAATTACTTTGACACACTTCAATAAAAATAAAATAAAAGAAAAAAGAATCCGTGCAGATGGTTTCAAATTACAGGCAATAAAAAATAATAATAATACAGCACCCCTAGGCAAATGGTAAGTATAATCTGAGCTCAAGAAAGAAAATTGGTTGGCCAGATTTAGCTTTGGGTTTCTTCTAAGAAGGGTTTCTTTGTCCAAGATGAGCTACGTAATGGATGATTGCTGGATGGTTGGGTAAATGACAAGGTGGATGTCTACCAAATTGCCGGTTGATTTATGAAACAGTTTGGCCACTTACTTTATTCAGCTTTATGTCTGTTTCTGTTTTCCTGTTCACCTTGTGATGAAGTTAGAAAGCCATCTGTTCAAACTGATGATGCATGTTTGATCAACTAGATGGAGGAAGCCCACATGGCGTGAAACATCTTTGTGTCTATGAAATTATAATGGTGACAAGATGAGAAATATAGAGATACAAAGGCTTTTTTTTCCCCCTGTCATCCTACTCGAGGAAAGTGATGTAAAGGATTTGCTTCCATGACTCTGGAATGCTTTAGCTGTTAAGAATCCAGCCTCAATAAAACAGGTGAACCAAAGAGACGTAGGGCAGTTCAGCCATCTGTTTCTAATGGGGAATAGGAGTATCAGTCCATTTTTACTGCAAAGCAGGAAACCAAAATTTTCTTTCTCAAAAGGTTGTATAAATTGCAGATCCCTTTGTTAGAGATTTATTGCAATGTTTCTAAGTTTAATTTTGCAAAGAAATGTTTGGCTTCCAAAAAAAGAAGAAGATAACTGTGCTAAAACAAAAATCGGTGAGCCAATGTTAAATCTTTTTTTCTAATTTTAAAACAATCATTTTTCTGAAGCTTTTATGCTTGTATAAAAAAGAATTAACCCCAATTTGGAGTTGAGCCTCTCACCTCTAATTCTGCCAGGCTTCTATATTCACTTGATGGTAACGGTATAAAGAACAAAAGTTAAATGGTTGTCTATGTGAACAACTTAAATATATAACCCATCATCTTAATTGATTTTGATCAACTGTGTTGTTTTATTTGAAAAACACCTTACTTAGAGAAATAATGGAAACTGTGGATTTAACTTACACAGGTCACATACATGTATTTGTTTCACTGTCTGGCACAAAGCATTTTTCATAAACTTGAAAGTTGTAAGATTCTATGTTAACTCTATTCTTGTAATTAATGCAAAATATCTATTATCTGTATTTTCTGGTGTATATCTTGAAATCTGATTTCTCACTGAACAAAATTGTCCTCAAACTCTCAGGCTGTAATCGTGTAAAATATATTGAAATAAAAATAATTTTTTTATTAATGCTGCATTTCAGCTTGGAGATGAGCAACCATTGAAAAGGGGTTCATTGTTCTGAAATAAAGTGTGAATCTCTTAGAACGCAGCCACTAAAGGCACCTAAGCTATTACTATGGTGGCAGCCATCCAGGAACAGAATGAAAGATTGTTGATGACCTGATCTAGTTCAGTAAACCCCACCTAATGCACCTCCATATAAAGTTACGACAAAGTATAATTTCAGTTCAAAATCAAAATGAGGTCACTGTAGTGTTTTAAAATATATCCATAATTTATGGCAAGATCATTACTGAGTAAAACAGTTCTACGTAGATTAGGCATGTGTATATATATTTTGTAGATGAGGTATATGCTATAGGACAGGTTAAAGTACTAACATTAAGTGCATGTGTGTGTATATATATATATATATATATATATAACAAATAACATCAGATCAATGTAGTTTTTAAAGCAAATCTCACTTTCACACAAACCCTAAGTGTGTGTTTGTAGCATTTTAGATAAGAATATTTCTTTTTAATTTACTGAAGTAACTTGGGTAAGAACAGTAGCCATAAATCTTACTCAAGAATAGCCTTATTTCAAAAATAATATTACTTAAGTAAAAGTATAATGTATGGTGCAGTACAGCTACTTCTATAAATGCATTTTTTTCATAAGGTTACTCAAGTAAATGTGATTACCTCCTAGCTCCTAACATGTTCATAAAATTATTGAGAAGTTGCCTTTTCACCATCATAACAGGTTCTGTAAAGCAGAGGACTCACTTGACACAGCAGATCTGACTGTGACCCCATTATCATATTTGCTTTGATAAAGAAAGATCAGGATAATTTCAATTCTGTCAGATTCTGTCATTTTATGCATTAAAAGTTCCCATTTCTATGCTGTTTATTTCTTCAGTTTTGAAAATTATTGTGGGTGTTCAATCATGGTGAGTTTAGTGTTCAGCTTAATTGTGGAGGATTTCTTTTCCCCTTTGATATGCAGAGCATTTTCTCCTCTGTACTTTGTGTGTCAGTTTAATCCCCTGTCAGTCTACATGGAAGGTATTTGACATTATCTTTGAATAGTGGGACCCTCACTGGAATTACTCATCAGGTAGTTGTTTTAAACAACACAGTAACAAAGAGTTTTTGTTGAATATAAATTTGTGTACTTATAAAATCAGTTCTCGAAATATTATATGATATTTGTTTTACTAATTGCCATGATTGTAGATATCATGGCAAATTTCCCTCTAATGTACCATACAGCCAAGGTGACCTGTATACCACTACACCAAGGTTAATTTTGGAAATAAGTATGCCTTACACTTAAGTTATTTAATTCCTACACTGTTTTATGATGTTCTCATGAAAGGGAAACAAAAGAGATGTAAAAAGTTTGTGTTTCTTTTTTTAATAGGAGGCTCATTTTACTTATTCATGTGTATGTTTACACTGGTTTTAGTCATCACAAAATATTTAAGTGTTAGTCATCTTTCTGATTGCAAAGTTATTGGAGCTTTCTCTTATCGGGCTCACTGGCACTTCCTTGGAGTCTTTCCAATCGTACCTGATGCACAGATCTAAATTTGTGTCCATTTGGTGTGCCAGATCATTGACCCACATTGTCTCCTGTGGTGTACCCAAAGGATCAGCTCTGGGACCCCTTCTTTTTAATTTACAGATGGTACCATTTAGGTGCATTATCAGCAGCTATGGGTTTATTGCTATGCTGATGACACTCACTGGCTGTCTGCCTCTCTGCTAGGGTCATCTAAATCTCCCAGCTCACTTTTAATTGTCTCCACAGTAATGTGCCATCTTGTGTAAAAGATCTCCTCACTCTTCAGTGTCCCTCACAAACTCTCCCTTCTTCAAATCCGAACCTTCTTCCTATACCCAGGACTTTCACCAGTACCATAGGTAACTGGGCCTTTCTGAATGTGGAAACGTTCAGAGGGCTCCACAGTTTGTCACATGCTTTAAAATAGGCCTGAAAAGCTTTCTTTTTACGCAATGTTTTTCATAATCTCCTTTTAAACAATATCTTGTTTTAAATTAATGTTAAATCTGTATTTTAAGGTGCCTGTTATTTTAAATGTTTTATTGATTGTAGCACCTTGAGATTTCTATAAAGGTAATGTATGTTGCAATCCACTTTATGGATTTCACAGCCATCCAATAATGCTTGTAATAAAAACAAAACGAGTAGTTCCATCACGGCATGAATAAGTTGGAAATGGATAAGTGCCATTCTCACAGATATTCTTCTATCAAACGGTATGCATTACTGCAGAGATACCACCTGAAGAATCAATCAAAGTAAAGATTTATTTTCTGATCCACAGGTGTAATTGGATGGTTTAAGCCTATTGTTCCAGTTGTTTGCCATAAGAATGGTTGGTATAAACAGAACAGGTTTTGTTTTTTTTTATAACATATATATAGAATTGCCATGATTACTTGTACATGCATTTGGATTTGTATTATATTATTAGTGCAGACCTTTACTATTTCATTATGGGTATCTATAATAGTGTAAAGATATAGTGTTAGGTCACATACTTATGTTGTTGACTCCAATAATGTTTAAACTGGTTATTGGAACCTAGAAAGCTGCTGCTGTGTTATGAAACAATAATGCCTCCTCTCCACTGAGCATTACAGCATGGATCACTATGTTGCTGTATGATATTTTGTCTCTTTCTGTTGTAAAAGCAGTCCATGCAACCAACCTGTACCACACTGTTTCTGGGCCACCTTCAATTGTAGATCCATAAGACAATGGTACGGTGTGGTTAGGGCAGAACAACTTGCATCACACAACACAACCTACGGATTAAAGGATAAAGAAATGTCACTGAACAGTTTGACATGATGTTAGGTGTTTACGTTCAATTCAGCCTATCCAGTGAGAGTCCAATTTACAGTGGAGATGCTCTACTGAATATCATGATGCCTTGTGTACCAAAGTGCAACCACAATGCCGTACTGCTCAGTGGAAACAAGATAGAAGTTAGAAAAAGGATCTTTAGTCTCAACTCTAATCCCAATATTGTTTTTCCCTATTTTTTTTTTCAGAAATTCTCTTCTGACAGTTGTTTTCTTTCTTTTTTCTTTTATCTGGTTTTAACTTTAACTTTTCTCAATTTGTAAAGAAATTTAGTTCCGGCTTAGAGACATTGCACACTTTAACTATAACAATCCTAAAGAAAAAAGTGAAGTTTTTGTTTTTCAGGGCAAAGAAATTATCACAGTCTTTGGGGAAGGTCTCTGAAGTTTTTCCATGCCAGCTAAACACAGCTGCATTGCAGCAGAAAGTATTTGTATAGTAGCAATAAAACAGACATCAATCAAATACTCTCATCTGACTTGAAATTAATCAGCTGTGGGTCTTCTGTGATTAAGACCACTGGGACAGACTCACCACAAATAGACAGAAGAGCTCTTTATTTGGGACAACAATTGAGCAAAGGAGAAACTGGAATTTCAAGAGTCATTAGCATCAGAATATGAACACAAAGGAGCTTCTGTATTTCATTTTTTCTTGAAATGATTCATATTTGCAGATCATATTAGTTTAGATCCAATTAAGTAAAGTAGCTCTTTTGTATGCAGTCATTTGAATTATGATTGGATAAAGAGTCTTAGTAATCAAACTAAACTTCTTAGGTTAGTGTTAACACAATCAGAGTTCATCACTATATCATTGTTGCCTAGTTCAGTGTTTTATATTTGTTTTATTGTTCAAAGAAGAGTTACAACACACATACAAATTGTCATTTTACATTATACACTTACTGCAAGTTCTTTCAAAGCGTAGATCGAACGATACATGACCGGTGAGTTAACAGAAATCTCTGCTCTCCCTGTGACATAATAATGTAATCAGCCAATGTAATTGTTTTAGGGCCTCTTATGGTCATGTGTTCCAGGTTTAAACGGCACAGAAACTCAACTAGGTAGGCTTTGTGGGAGGTTGTGTTGTTTACAGTGCAGTGGCAAGAAGCACTCTACAGTATCATGTTCAGTCAAGTGTATTAGATTTTCTATCCCAAAGAGGACAAAAAAGATGTTCTCATCTTCCTTTCTCGATCCCAAGTTGTAACACATAAAAAAGTGTAAAAGTTGCGCCTCAGTGATTCTGACATCTTCTGATGATTTTGAGCCAGGAGTCACTGAACACAGAATCATGCAAACATCGATGTGTTTGCTTTGGCAGCAGAGGATTTAATGGTTGAATAAGTCCAAGAGAATTGTGTCTGTCATTGGTGCTGAAGAATAAACACTCCACTTCCTCTCACTCTCCTGGTGGTGTTTTAGATGAATTTGTCATAACATCTTAGATCCTAGCTCATTATCTTCTCACTAACTAATCAAAACAAATTCCTATCATGTCAATGGGAAAACTGGTATATTGCTTTATCGAATAACAATTTTCATAGTATTTTCATAATAATTTAATAGTCTTTCCTTGGTGAGATTTAAAAATAATGGTTTCACACATTTGATTAGGAAAATACCTGGAGTAATACCAACTTTTTAAATCGTATATCTCTTGTAGGTGTGACAGGAGATAAGAATGGGATGTTACATTACAGGGTATGTTCGTTTTTGGATTTACAAAAGTATTTGTTTCTTTAAAGCTTGTGAAAACACTAGAATAGAGAATAACTTAAAAAAAAAAAAAATGTTTGTAATTGTCTCTTTTGGCACCAGTCTCCACGACTTCACAAAACATACAAGATGTGTCATTCTTAGCAAAACAACATGTTTTCTACTTTGTTTTTTTATGTAATCTCCCTGAAATGCATTTATAACAAATCTCTGCATATTTTTACATTCAAGAATCGTAAATAAATTTATTGCCACATACATTTTCACAGATGAATTTGTTTTGGTGTCTATTGGAGACACAAAGATACAGTAGACAAAAAAAGTATAAAGAGAAAATAATGTATTGATGCAATAATGAATAGTTTTACATTACTTTCAAATAAAAAAAAAAATATGTAAAGCTTAATAGTTGAAGTAAAAATAAATATTCCACCCTCCCCTTGGAAGTCTAATTGGAGGAAGGCCATCAGAAGGAGGATCACATGTGGATATTCCTTGTTGATGAGGCCAATTGCAGGGAGGATGAAGGTATTCTAGTGGCATGACGTTCTGCTTTTGATGGAGTGCAGCCTCCTGCTAGAAGTGAGGGGCTCAGAGTCCATGTCTGGAGTCAGAATAATTGGCTGCAGCCTTTGTGTCCGGTAGACAAGGTCCTTCAGAAGAGTAGATTGCAACCAGTAACATTCACGGCAGAGCAGATGATGCGTTGCAGCCTGCTCTTGTTTTTTGCAGGGGCAGTAGCATATCAGACTGTGATGGAAGAGTTGAGGATGGTTTTGATGATGGAATTGTATTGGTGTACCATCATTGTCTTTGGCAGGTTGAGTTTCTTTAACAGCCACAGGAGGTACATCTTCAGTTGGGCCTGGTATTCTGATAGATTTGTGATAGCATTATCACAAATCTTTTCTCCCAGCAGCTGTAAGTTTTTATAATAATCACTGCTCCAAATAAATTCAATAGATGTTTACATCCCTATTGTTTTTTGCACAGTTTTTCCCATTCCACGTAACATTCCCGCTGGTTTCTGAATATCTCTGTTTGCACAGTTTTGTTTTTTTTTCTTCTGGTAATGAAACCTGTTTCTTGTGGACAAGTATACATGCACATTGTGTACATGTGCATTTCTTTAAATTACCCTCTTTAGTTACAAATTTCTTTTAAGGCGTTTGCTATTTTTAATGCCTGTCCAGTATTTATTTATTTTTCAAAAAACATTAGTTTATTGTGGTCTTACGTAAGACATTTTGCATAGGTGGCCAGCTTTTTATTTAATTGCAAACAGAAATCTTAAAAAAAATAGACATAGTGGTCAACTCAGGTATTTGAGGCAGTGAAAAACAGGAACCAAAACACAAGCTTCAGGTTGGTCGTTTTGCAATTAAATTTAACTTTTTTTGTGACACTGTTATCTATTACATTTTCTACACAAGGGAAAAGCAGTTATTTAGATCTAATTATTGGACACCATGCTGATCGTTCTTAATAAGGGGCAGCTGACTGATCAATAGAAAAGCCATTGTGGCATAAAGACCTTATTTAGATTGTGCATAGTAATTATATTGTTGACTTAACTGACTGATGGGTTGCATTTTCATAGTTCTTTTCCCACTTTTATTCTCCTTAATGCACCAAGTAATTAGAGATCATGCTGTGTTGTTTGTCTCCACCAAAACACCACAGCAACGCATTTGTTTGTGAAGTTACATTAATCACATTTTGTATAATGTGACATGGAAATCTTTGGTGTGACATTAGAGCAATGTCAATGGCGGTCAAGTCTGCTATTTGCCAACAAGATGTATCATAGCACATTTCTCTGATGGTGTTGTGCCACTGTAATGGATTTATTGAGTCACACACTGTAATGAAGTGAGAACTTCCAATATCAGCTGAATGACAGGTGCGCCTGTGTTGTTCTGTTTACCGTTAAACACTTTGATCTGCAGTAGGATCTTTCAGGGTATCAAAGTAGCATCTTCTTAGAGATAAGCTCTCAGTCCACGAACACTGATGAAAATCATTGCAGCTGATACACAGGCTCACATTTACCTGCTGACAACATGCTGAGCGATATAGTAGTTCTCCTTATGATTCAAGCTGCAAACTGAGTTCATGCAAACTTACACACATTATATCACAGCATTCCACCTCATTTACACTCTAGCTGTGGGAATACAGTAGCTAAATTAACATAATAAATTAATTTCCAGCATATGTATTAATGCGGTGTAATCTCACAGCAAAACGAGTCCAACCAAGGCTCTAATGCATCCCCTGCCAATACATTAACACTGCTGACCACACAAAACAGAGAATGATTGAATTAGCTTTCAACTCAGGTTATGAAAGCGTCTGATTAAAACCATTGCCTTATTATCGGCTAAGTAGTTGTGCTGTCATATGGAGTTCCTGTACTAAATAAATGGAATGAGTAATTTTACAATGCTTGCACAAATGTGGTGCCTTTAAGTGGCATTATTTAATAACATTTGTTTTCGATTAAAGCTAATTTGAATAATCCTCAAATGAGAGTAAGTGCACTTTGAAATAAATCTTAATATTTATGATCTTTTTCACAAGTCCACAATTCAGAAAGCCTCAGATTGTTGCTTTGCAAGAAATATCTATCCCTTTTAAAAAGGAAGTATACACTCAGGTCTTTTTTTATGAAAAAAGACCTGTTTTCATAAAAACAGGTCTTTTATTAGGTTTTAAAATCACTTAAATCTCATCTCAAATATACAGCAGCACAGAAAACATATTCGACTGTTTTCTGTCAATAAAAAGCCTATATTTATCTTTTAAAATAAAAACACATAAAATCTATTTATACACCATATACAAACTTGCCAATGTGAGAAATATGACTGATTAGAGGAGTCTTGGAAACAAAACAGGGATGTCGAGGTTTGCATGTGTGAGTTCTAAAAAACTTAAAATTACAGATTTTCTCTCTTGTGGAAAAAACTACAGAAAATGAGTCAAAGTATTTTTACCTAACCAGGTATCTCCCTAAAAACGAGGGAGAAAGAGGCACAGTAAATGGGAGGCAGGATTTGACAGCAACATTTAAATGGTCAGAGGCAGGAGAAGATGAAAAAGTTTGGTGTGAATTACAGCCATTATACGAAATATAATTTACCTCAATGCTCCTAATTTATTCAATGTCCTGCAGCATGATGGATTTAATTCTGCTGGAAAAATATGTGGATATAAAAGACCAAAGTAAATGGGGAACAAGAGAAGAAAGAGACTCTCTGTTTCCATCACTTGGAAAAAATCTCTGAAAAATACATAAAACTCAATTTAGTGTTGCACTCTTTCAAATGTTCTGCTTCTGTCGCATCTTTCATCTACAGCTTTCTAAATTAGAATAGAATAGAATTCAACTTTATTGTCATTGCACTGTCACAAGTACAAAGCAACGAAATGTAGTTTGCATCTATCCAGAAGTGCTATACAGGATATAAATATTTATTTACAGGTCTACAAAACTGTGTATGTATATACTATAAGGGGTTATGTATAAACAGAGAGTAGTAGCAAGGAGCTATACAATATTGTGTGTAAATATAAATATGGGAGCTATGTGCACAGATTATACAGAATATACA
>CAEFZX010022280.1:0-46594 GCA_903066825.1 Alfaro cultratus | reverse complement strand
GACCTGTCAGGTTTTTCTACAATCTAATCTACAATTTTCATAGTCATGAAAATAAAGAAAACCCTTTGAATGAAAGGGTGTGTCCAAACTTTTGGTCTGTACTGTACCTTGGTTGTTATTAAAGCATATTTTATTTCCAACTGTTGTACATTAATTATGTAATTTTATATACTCTAATTTTGGATTTACATTGAAATGTGCCCATAAGGTGGTCACATAAACATTATCATTGCAATTCATATCAATTGTATGTGTTCTAAAAACTAAAACATTGTATTGGCAGAAGATATGTTTTACACAGATGTCATAAAGCATAACAATTAATAAAAGTTTTGAAAAACTGTGCAATGCCTCCAGGAAGTATGCACAGTGCTTCATTTATTACACATTTTGTTATATTTCAGCATATTCCAAAAGATTGTTCCCCTTCAACACTGTTTAATGACAAAGTGAAACATTTATGTAAAGTTTGAAGTTTAGGTGAGGTACCTCCTGTTTTCATTGATCATCCTGGAGATGTTTCTACAGCTTAATTAGAGTCCACTTGTGGCAAACTAAGGTGATTAGAGAAGATTTGGAAAAGGCACACATAAATTTTGATTTTTTTAATTTCTCAGTCTTCCTAGACTTACGGTAAGCATACAATAGCCTTCTTGTTTTTATGATTATGCTGAGACCATCTCGACTGGCAAACTGGCAGGGCAAAGTTCATGGTGTTTGGGCAACTGGAGAGCTGATCTCCTGCCTTGCTCTTGGAAGCAAAGAAAAAATAGCTCAGAAAAGCTTTGCTCTTTGGGTCACAAGTCATTCAAAAGTGTGTGACCTGGCAGAGGATGAACCTGATGAATACTTTCCATTAATGGTCTGTGGGCAACCCAAGTTAGAATGTCTACAGGGATTCACCAGGAATCACCCAGTTGGGCAAATGCAGTAAAACCAGGCAATCATAAGACTTCCATTAGTACATCCATCCTCGTACAGTAGATTTAATGGACTGAACTTGTTGTTTTTCTGTCCACCACTAGAGGGTGTGGCAGTCTCTTCTTCTACTTTCAGTCCAGGTAAATGCGTCTGTCATAGCTGCCTATGGCCACTACTTGATGTGCATACCAAAAACCTGACACCTGGTCTGGGACTTCAGTTTGCACCTGACCTAATCCAGAAAGAGACTTTCTCTCTGTAGCATCGACTTACCTGTCCCTTACTGACAGATCAAATGCAAGCCTGCTAGACCTAGTCACTTTCACACCTATCCTTTGCACTCCTATCTACATTGTTTATCTCACACACACTCCCTGTCTTTCCCTCCTCCGCCCTTTTTGTCTGTACTCCAGGGGGTTTTTGGTTACACACAACATGCCTAGACAGTTGCGCACAGTTCACAAGTCTTCAGTCATAGATCAGAGGGATGTGCGTGAAGGGGCAGGGTCTACAACCACAAACGGCAGTCAGAGAAAATCTCAGTTGAATGAAAAAGGCTCGCAGTGTGGCACAAAAGGGGAAGTATGTCATTTTGATGACATACTATGTATTTAAAGGCGTACTTACCATTTTTCCCAATTCACACGCAATGTATTTCAACATATTCAACAAAGTGTTTTCTGCGTGTCATCACCATAATCCTGGATGTTAAATGTCCTCCTGTTTCTCAAGATTTTTTTCTTTATTTAATTTTTTTGTATTTTTAATTGTTTGTATGTTCACTCACCTTTCTTTGGGAACAGCTGCGATTCACATAATGTGTGGAGATTTCTGAGGCACAGTTTATGCTATTTGAGGGTCTCTGTAACTCTGAACTTTGCTGGAGTATTAGCCATTAACTTCCATGGTGGTATATTGCACCAATAAATCAAATTGTCACTGAGGTATTCACACAGCATGCAGCTATGTGTAATGTCACAAGCAGGTATCTCTGTGGAGATAAATGATAAAATTAGAAAGCAGTGACTGGAGTCATTTCTGAGCATGTCTTTAAAGGCACAAAGATTCTGTCCTAGTAATACTAGTTGTAGTTTTTTTTATACTATATCTGGTACCTATAGTTGAAATTGTTTTCATTGAAATAATAATTATTTTTACTTAAATTAACAAAATTCACAGCTTTGGTCAATAAACTTATTGGTCAAAACTTTAAGAACATTATCTGTCTGTTGGAAAAGTAACATTTCAGTTTTCAAACAAAACTGAGATTATCTTTGCAAGAAATATGGTGTTTTATTACCATAACACCATTTTCTGACACGTTATTAGTCACAAAAAATAAAGCATACATAACTCGTTCAAACATAAGTCAGACGAACTCAAGGTTAATATTTTAAAGCAAACCTACTCTGGCATCTCTTAGAGATGACCAGTTAGATATAGAGGTCTTATGAAGTCCTATGTTAATGATAAGCATTTTCCAAGATACAGATGGTTTATATTTTATAATAACATATAGTTCTTCTATGCCAGTTTCTTCATCTGTCTACATAAAACAGCACCCTCTAGTGTACTGGAAGGGAACATCAGATCACACTAACTAAAGAGAACTTTTATTTGTGTATGTTACTGATTTCCCCATTTTATTCAGCATACTTGTTTTTCGACTTATACAACAGATGCCTACAAAATTATTTTGAAGAGTTATTGTATATATTTTTCACAATAATAATTCATCAAACTTTAGCAGTCCAAACAAAGGGCTGTTGTGCTCTAACAGCACTTTGAGCACAAAGCGCTTCTATGCTTCATCTTTTGCATAGAAATTTCATCCCTTGACTAGCATAATCCACAAGCTCAATGGTCACTTGGGGTTTTTCCACAGGTCATAGTCTCTTGTAAAAAAAACAACAATTAAAATAAGGAAATTAATTGATAAAGACCCAAACTGACCTGTACCCACCCGATGTTATCTTTAGTTTTGCAAATAGGGTTTAGCTCATGTTGGTTAGAGAGTGACATACCCTATACTTTACCAGCGCACCATCATTTGGATGTATTGATCAATCTTTCCAACAAAATTTCCTATAAGAACTTTACAGGCATTTCAGTTGATGCCAGATTAGTAATGTAAACCTAACTAATTTCTGATTTGGTGATCATTTTGACTTTGTACCAGCTTGGGGCACGACTTGTCGCAAATCTTATTTTTAGCAAAAAAAATAAGACCACTGGGTTTTTGTGATACCCAGTGACTTTTAGTTTTGTATTATTTTATCCTTAGTGGATTTTGCACCTTTTTGGTAGCTTTGTGGTACAATTTCACAAGTTCAAAAACTACTAAATCATCATAAATAAGTATTTATTTTAAAGTATTTCCATTTGATCCTGGCTGTGAATGGCTTTCTTGTCGTTACACAGTGCTCAGCAATAGGCACTAATTTCTGGAGAAAAAAATTACACCAGTGACAATCTTCATAACCTTCAAAACAAAGCCTTCTGCTAGTTAGTTGTAGCTGAGTTAACACTCCTTTGAGAACGACAGGTTTGCCATCTGAAGAGCTAGATAGTTAACGACCCAAGTGTTCACAGGTTTGGCGTTATCAATGTTTGAATGGGTTAATTGTGCAGAGTGGGATTTCAACTCGTAAATTTCATAGCAGCCAAGGTTTCTTCATTTTGCTTCTTTCTTTGTGTCTAATTGGTGTGGAGTAAATGTAGGCCCAACACCTTTATTTTTGGTGACACATATTGGTGTTAAATAATCATTGTAAACACTTAGGAATCCTACTAAGTTTACTAATCCTACTAGTCCTACTAATAAATTGGTTTATTCATTTTTTTAAATAAAATATTTCTTAAAAATCTTGATCCATTCTTGATGGAATGTGGGTATTCCCTTTTTGCCATTGTCGTGAAGTATTAATATTTTTTGTATTTTTCAAAAACAAAACAAAACAAAAAAAACTTAGTGCCTAGGTACTTTGCTTATAAATGTCAAAGGGTTTAGATTATATGACTTGATATCTCTTTGCAGATGTCTCCCGCGATAACTATCATCCTCTCACTCATAATTTAAAACCATATCAGTCATTTCATTTTGCTGAACACAACTATCATCTAACACATTTGCGTGTAGTTTTTATGTTTTGGATTTGGCTTCGGTCTGTTGTCATGACCAGTTAGATATTTTCTGCTGGTGATTTCATCTGTAAGGATATTAGACACCCATTAGGGCGTCTGGTAGCTGGGAGGGGTAGGAAAAAGAGGTGTTGGAAAAGATGTACAGCCTGTCAAGTGAGGGCAAATCTGAAGTGAGGTTGACAAGGAATTCTAAGTGAAGTATTAACAGACACCCAGAATAATCAGTGAAGACAGGTAGGGACCTAAGCTACCTTATGCAGTGTCAGGTGATGTTATGTCTCAAAGGTCATTCTATTTAAAATAGAAGCTTTAGGTAATGTTTTTGTTTCATTTGTATAGTATTGAATACCATTACAGTATCTGTACTAAACAGTTTTTCCCCCCCAAGAGATAAAATAACAAAATTCTCATAACGAAAATAAGTTGAAACTAAAATCCATTTGTTGGAATGAGATGATAGGTAATTTGTGGACACACTTTTAAATGAAAACAAATAAAAAATGAGAATACCTGTACAAGCAAACAAGGGATTAAATGTGCACTTTGGTAAAACCAGTACAGGGCTCTATTCTATCTATAATGGAAACAAGCAGGTAGTGTTTGTTTAAGAAGGGTTACAAACTACATTGCTACACAAAGCACCAGGATTTTTTCAATTTTATTCCAGATTCACTGATCAAGGAAGAAGCTCACAGTTGGATATTAAAGCCGATAAATAATGTTAATAAATGCAGACAGCTATTAATTTAACAGGTTATAAAAAAAGAAACTTGATTCTGTGGGATTATTGTCACAAGTTGCTATCCTGCTATAGGGAAATTAGTAAAAATCTGTTTTTAGTTAGATATACAATTATGGAATATTTTTAATTAGTTTTTTAAGAAAACATTAGCCAACCTCAAATTTTGCCAATTGCTCTATTAGACAAACCTCCCTTCTACCACAGAGAATAATAGCTGGTGTATGGATCCTATATTCAGATCCTGTTTTTGTGTTTTGTCATGCGTATTGCGGTGTCATTTGACCAAAGTTGGTTTTGCCAAATTTAGTTCTTACAGTACTTGCACATACTTTAAAAGACACCAAGATAAATATTTGCTAGTCTTTTTTCATTATGCACTTATGTCAGAATAAATATTTCTCAGGTAGTTCGAATCATTAGATTTGTGAAAAGTGCAATCTCTTCTGCTGTTATCTATTAGGTTAACTCTAGTAGCCTCATGAACTGAAGGATCATTCACTGAAGGATTAATGTAACAATCTTCACAAGATAGTAATTCAAAAACAAAGTGGTCTTCAGTCAGAAGCTTACTGATATTGCTGCAACACAGACTCTACACAGGACATCATTCCTGCCCACACCTGTAACCATTTAAATCAATCAATCAATCAATCAAATTTTATTTGTATAGCACATTTCAGCGGCAAGGCATTTCAAAGTGCTTTACATCATATCAAAAAACAGAAACATGGTGCAACATAGAATCAACAGTAAAAACAATAAAAACAACAATAAAAACATGACAAAATGATTCTTGGGGTGCCGTGGTGGCGTAGGGGTTAGCGCGACCCACATTTGGAGGCCTTGAGTCCTCGACGCGGCCGTCGCGGGTTCGACTCCCGGACCCGACGACATTTACCGCATGTCTTCCCCCCTCTCCTTACCCCATTCCTGTCAGCCTACTATCAAAAAAGGGACACTAGAGCCCGCAAAAAAAAAATAAAAAAAATTCTTGGAAGGCAATTAAAAGAAGAGTCCCTACATCTTTTTTCTCTTTGGAATTAAGAAATTGTTGTTGAATTAAACCGAATTGAATGTGCTGCTGAACATTTTGTTGTTTCAGTAAAACTTAAGGAAATCTGTCATAATGCCTATCTATATCACATTTTTTACTTTTATTAGAACCTTTCAAGTTCTCCGAGTCAAAATTTTTAAAAAAAAAATCCTGATCGTAATCCAAAACCCTTTATTCATAAGATGAGTTCATGACGGTTTATTTTTTTCCACAGGACATTAAAAATGATACCTAAGCATTGAGGTATCTAGACTCCTCTTTTGTGCAACAAGTATTGTTCCAGCCCTTGTTGCTATCATCCCTATTATTAACTAGTACATAAACGGATTCCCAAGCAAATCCACACACAAGTGCACCCGTGTGAGATATTTACGTGACCGCTGTATGCAATGGTGACGTGCCATTTTGGCGTCTTTGTCTCCATGCGAGGGTGAGCAGCTTTCGTAAGTCGACACCTACTTCTTCATATGACATGTCATGTGGAGGAGGTCTTTTTGCATGTTTGTGAATATCACTGTTGCTCTGTAAACGCCAGTCTGGCAGCAGGCAGTAACCAGAGCCCACAGGGAGCTGATGCCGTGCGTAAATTAAACGGGCCCTCCATGCATTCTCCTTTCCTTCGGGTTGCTGTGTCTGTGCATTTTTCACACCGAGAGGTTTTGCCTAATAAAAGTGAAAGTTCTGCTTTAATTTGTGTCGCAGTAAGTTAGTGAAAGTTGAGCTGTGGATGTGGGGTTGAAGTTTCGTGCTACTATGTGTAAAACGCCTGATTGAGCTTTGCTACTTTACAGAATGGATCGCGGTGCTTCTCTCTTCAACAGTGTGTCCCTGCATCCTTAAAATTCATGTAAAAAAAGTAATATGGCCTTTAATATGTTGTCACAGATCCTAAATTTTGTCTTGACAGAACTATTTAATCTCATAGATACTGTGTACTTGTTTTTCTCGTGGGACTGTTCTGTCAGGCAAAAATTTAGTCACTCAGACCTCTTCATTGCATGTAACTTGTGACAGTTAAGGCTAACATACCCTTAGCTACCTCACATTTTTGTGTCCATCATGTGTAAGTGCAAATTTGTCATCAGTGGGCTGGACGACATTTGTACATTTCTGAGGAGATACAGGTCTTAAATTCCATTCTTTATGGTTTTTAAAAAGTCTTAAATTTGAGTTGGGGAGATCTACAGAGACCCCTGTTCAAGATGAGTGGATTATCTAGAGGTTATTATGATTCTGTCGTGTCCTGTGAGGGTCTTTGCCAAGACTACTTCAAATGATCTCCCCTGACATTAATATTTTCACTTGGAGGCAGTAGGGGAGCAAGGTGGGGGGGCAATGTAAGCAAGATTTTTTTGGCTGGCCTTGTTTTATGTTGGCAGTGATGAAAGACACCAAAGCCATTACTCATTGTTCTGGCATGCCCAGAATGTATTATTAGCTCCCGTCTTCCTATTAGTCTCTACAGAAAGGTTGGAGGGTCAAAAAATAAAGAGGTAACCAGTCTGCAGGGCTGTCTGCACTGCTGCTGTTTACCAGGGAGGGGGGGATATTTTAGACCTCCGAGAGCTTGCATATTTACCCCACTGAGCCTGACTGACCTTGCCATTTGGTGGTGTGAGGAAGCTGGAACCACGAACAGCGGAGAGACGAGGCAAAGGGAGAAATTGTCTTGTTTGATAAGCAAGTAGCGTTTGAAGATAAGACTCCAGAAAGCAGGATTGTTTTAACAGAAGAAGACTGAGCTAAGCAAAAGGTTTCAGGAGAGAAGCAAGGGGGGTGGGGGACTTAGTGGGAGCAGCAGCCATCGGTGGAGAGAGGCAGCCAGGCTGAGCTGACTCTTCCCCAGAGGAGGAGTTGCAGTTGCCGGCCAGGGCAGGTCCCGGTGCTGGCAGGGCTGGCCCTACTGCTTCTCCACCTCCATTCCTTCCTCCCCTCTCACTCCTCCTCCATTTAACTATCACCCAAACTGCTGAGCAGTGATGGAATCGTGAGCTGAGCTCCTAATCTAAAGGAATGCTTAGAAAATCTTAACAATTAAATTTTTCTGCCTCCAGGAAGGCGGGGCGGACTAGTGGGTCACCGCTGGAAAGACTTCTTATCTTTTTGTCTTATCTGTGTTATTGCACTCACTGGTTGAGTGCACTGAGAAGACAAAGGAAGTTCTTTTTTTTGTGTAAATATTTTTTTCTTCATTTTTGTTTTTATTTTGTAAACCGGAACAGTGGCAACGTTTTCAGTAGCACGGTGCAAGGACCAGCTGCACTCACCCAAGATGAGCCGCTGGCTGAAATGCACCTCCATGCACTTTGTATGTATTCTTTTGTTGTTGCTTTTAAGTTATTTTCTTTTTACAGGCGATTCATCTGGGTTTATGATTTTCTAGATATGGTTACGTAAAGTCAGACAGAGTTGAAATAAAATAAAGGAATACCTAATCATGCATATAGATTAGCGGTTATTGGTTAACTGGCTACATTTAATCTATTTACTCTTATAAGTTTGGTTTGTTTGTACTGAGATTGGATGTTCAGTATAAAGGTCATGTTGTTTTTTTCTTGGAGAAGGACTCTGTTCCCATGTTTTGTATCTGTCACTCATGAGTTGATGGGATTCAGTGCTGATTTAGTGGGATTGCTGTACAGCGCATTCTTCGCATATTCCTGCTCTAATTTGTGTTCCAAGCAGTTGCTGTGGAAAAGCATCAAAATGACTCAACCATTGTGTTGTTCTTTTTAAGTTCCTAAATGTCTTTTTTTTTTATCTAAAAGAATTGGAAACCAAAATCCCATTCTTACTTTTACCCATTAAGCCATGAGGGACTTCTTCCTTATATGGCAGCAGTTATCCTTACATGTTGAATCAAGTCTCTGTGGAGAGTACTCATTCGGTTCTGCATGTCTGATGGTGTTTCTTGTTGTTTGTGTCAGAACACAGACTGGAACAAGTATGATGATCGGTTGATGAAGGCGGTGGAACGTGGCGAGGTGGACAAGGTTGCCGCTGTTCTTGGCAAGAAGGGTATCATTCCCACCAAACTCGACGTGGAGGGACGCTCTGCGTGAGTAAACAAATGCACACAAACACCGGTATGCTGATGTAATAAGCAATATTGATGAAATTTGTGCTAAGCACCTTTATATGTTCCAATCAAACTCCTAAATTTAGTTAAGACTCCCCATCAAGAACCCCAAACATCACCATTCTCTCCACACCACATGACATTCCACGTCCTGTCCCTCAGATAAGAACTCTAGCGTGGAATTTCCTTAATGATTACCTAATCAGTTGATCTCTTTTTTATGTTCAAGGTTTGAATAATAAAAGTTTCATCCAGCTGCCCTGCAAAGGACATATGTTCCAGTTTTATATTTTTGTGTCTATTTTTTATGTTTAGAATTTCCCCTTTTTCTGTCCAACTTACTTGAGGTCAATGTGGGAGTTGGCATAAGGAATGTTTGTGGACACGGAGAGCTTGACCACACTGACCAGAGGCTGTTTATGTAGTCCTTGCAGGAAATGACTCCCTTCCAAGTCAAATCAGATCCACTACGTTGTTCCCGACAATAACTAATCCATTTAGGCCCAGCTGCAGAAAATGATCAAGATCAGCTGATATGTTGAAGAACCGGCTTAGAGCTGTTTAGTGGGAACCAGAGTTTCTTTTTTCCCATCCAGAATGTCTTGATTATTGATCCAACATGTGGAATTACAGTCTAAATGTGAGTTATGTAGGATTAATGGACCAATCAGCATCTGTTGTGTGCAACATCTTTATGCATCCAATAATTGCCTGCTGTTATAATCAGGTTTTAATCTATTTTTGACCACTTTCATCAACTAACTGTATCTGATGGATTCGCAGTCATGGCGACCGTACTAGAACCGGCTGTACTCAAACAAAGTTACTCTCAATATCTGGTGTTTAGACTGATCTGAACTATTCTACTCTAAATCTACTCAAAAGAACTCAGTATTTTGGAAAAGAGGTCAAGCTTTTACCAAAATCTGTCCAAAGCGCAAAAAAAAAAAAAAAGCCTGAACCATAATCACAGCTCTTGACGGTCTGTATATAGTTTCAGCAGGGCCACACACAGACCGCACATGTCCGTGGCATCCCAGCCTTCGCAAAAGCAGACATGGGAATGTTGAACGGTGATTCCCTGTAATCACGAACCTCTGAGGAGGAACTAATTACAAACAGTTAGCCCCTGTACATGATCGACTGTGCCTTGGATTAGCCTCGCTGTGTCCGGCTAATGAATTCAGCCCAAGCTTTTCTGTCTCAGCCTCCAGCTGAGTAAACAGTTCACATCTTTCCTCTGGCATCAGCCGGGTCCCAGCGAGGCAGGCTCACCCATAACCCGTACTTATTCTGTGCCACCGTGTCAACGAGGGGTCGAGCAGCAAAGCAGTCTACATAATAGCACACTGTCTGAGGCAGGTGCTCGCTGCGGCCTCTTAAGTAGAAGGTAATGATTTTTGACAGAATTTCTCCAAGCATACACAATTGACGTCCTTTATAATAATAATTTTTATGTCTACTATCACAGACTACAGAGCTTTTTATTTGGAGAGATTTGCTGGTGGAAATCGTGCAGTTTAGGTATAAAAATAGTTTTAAAGTATCAGAAAACAGCCTTAAAAAAGTGCATTGCTGCAGTTTTGCAGTTGCTTATTTCACCAAATGGACGTGGGATCATCATATGGTTTAGCTACATGCATATACTTTATGGATCACTCTTCCAGCTCCTTTAAAAATAGCAGGCATGTCCTGTAGAGGGTAAAGATGAAATGACACCTCCACTCTCTGAAAGGCCAATTTCAAAGCTTGTTAATAAGCTCCCATGTAGGGAAAATGTACATTTGTCTGTGCCAGTAACAGTAAAAAAGCTGTCAGCTTTGTTACTGTTAATTTGTTTTGGAGTGACCTGCTGCTAAGATCTGATGGAGCAATGGTGGAAAAGTCTTTTACTCTGGGAATCCTCTGAATGACTTCCTGCTCTTTTCTGGATCTAAACTGACCTTGATTTAACATAGATAATTCATTAATGACATTTATAGGAAAAGTAGGTCACAGTTGCACTCACTTCCTCTCTGACGTATCATAATTTTATCATAACTACAAAAAGTGCACCTCTTCACTTTGTCATTCTGTTAAATGTGTTCAGAATGATTTATTTAGTTGTTATACGGAAAATGCTCCGGCTCCTGAACTTGTCACTTGTGTCCACCAAACATGATTTGCTCTGGTCTACTTCCTGTCTGCTTTTTTGCCCCTCCGAGGTCACGACCCTCCTCTTCTCCCGAGAGGACCAGCATCTCCTCGCCATCAACACGGCTTTTAATATCCACGCCAGTGTTGAGGTGACAGCCTAGCTGTCTCCTTGGCAGATACTTCGGGGCCTGGTGTATAAACGGGTTCATGTGGCTTGAGGGCTGACAGGCTGAGATTAGTTTACATACAGCGGCTTTGCAGCCCTTCATGGCTGGTGGCAGCAGAGCGACTGCGGATTACATCAATGAATTTCAGCTGGAATGTTTCAGGTTGGGATTGATAATGAAAGACATGGTGTGAAATTGATCAACTAAGGATGTTCTTTTCAAGGCAGACTTGCTCATGGTGAAATATTTGAAAATTGTATCAATTTGAAGCTTAAGACTGATGAAGTTCTAACATTTTTAGCCCACTTCCAGTATCCATATTTTGTGCATATAAAAAAAATTTATGATTCCAAATACAGAACGATGTGTTTTCTATTTAATTTAAAAGTGCTCACATAAAGTAGAAACACCATATTATCTTCCTACTTGTTGTCATGGAGGGTTCTTGTTGTGTACCTCAAGAATGCTGATCTTGCTGTCAGTATGGAGCCAAGTCTCCATTTTCAGTTTGCCCTTAAGTTTCACCCTCTCCCTCCTCTCCACCAGGTCACTTCTTCATTTGCCTGTCCTAAATCTCTGCCGTCTCCTTGCTGGTCTATCCATCTCATATTTGTTTTTCATGTCATATCTTTTCGCCATTTATTTAAACTCCCAGGTTTCATCTGGCAGCCACGCAAGGACAGCTTGAATGTCTCAATCTCATGCTGGGACACAATGTCGACGTCACTGCAAAAGACGCCTCTGGTGAGTTTGGGTTCAGCACAAGATATAACCTTTGAAGTGTAACATAATATTCAGCCCGTGTGTAGTTGAAGTCAAAATGTTTTTAAGCTCCCACAGAGAATTAGTATTGAACTTGGGTTGAATATTTAGCCTAAGTTATTTTTAGTTTTGCAAATATGCTTTTAAAAGAGAGACAAATATATGCAGAGGAAACTTTGGTTTCACAAATAAAATAAAAAATGACTCTATAAAGCATAGCTAATGTGTCATTTAATTCAGAATATTAAAACTGCAATATGTAACTTTTATAAAAATGTTTTTTACGTATTTGTTTCAACTATTACTATGTCATGACATAGTAGTATGAGAGATAATCTGTGGAAAAATCCAGCTCCTTGTGGGTCCTACTGCCTAGGATGAAGGTCTTAGTGTTGTCAGTAATGATCGTGTGTGCGCTGCTCAATGTGCTGATGGAGAAACAACTCACCGTTACAGAAAAACCTTTCACTGTCATTGGTGTCTATTCTAACTCAGTAATTTTTTTTGAAGCTCAATTTTTTTGTCACAATTTATCTGTCTCATTTTATACTGTCAGAACATAGTAACAGTATTAAAATTATAAAAACTCAGTATAAATATCCTAACCCAAACTAAAACATTTCTTGTCAGTTACTATAAATGTTTTATACCTACTTGTTATCTTACAGTTTACTGGCTAAGAGCAAAAACGTCTTCGAACTCGGTCACAGTGGTACATTTCGATTGAACTGTTATGAATCCCAGGTTATGGTCGTCAAACTACTTGATATTTCAATAAAATTGATACAAAAAAGGAAGTTATTTCAAGAATACACATTTGCATCAGTATCAATGCAAAAACTGCCATTTTCCTCCCAAGTTTATGCGTAGCTTTCCATAGCAGCGCTGCAGAAACAAACACTCATCCCTCCTCTTCCTGCAGCCACTCTTCTAAACCAATGGAAATTGGCAAAAAGAAAAAAAAAAGTGAAATCATAGATATTATTAAATGATTAATTGGATGCAGTGCAGCCCCCTGCATAGAGGAATTAGTAGTAGGTGATGTTACTGATAAAACTAGGTAAAGAACATTAACACTTAGTCTTATCTCCTGTTTTTCTTTACAGAAAAGCAACATTTATGTTTTTAAATGGCTGCTGAATTGCCTGCTGCTAATTGATTCTGCCTTAATTAAGATCGTAAAGATACTGTCATACAATTATTGGTTATACTTCCCTGATCTTAATTAGAGAGCAAACACTATGCCTTCAATAAAGTTGTCCACAGTATTGTATTAATTATTAAGTACTTAGTGTTGGAATAGAGTTTGCATTTTAATTAACCCAAAATTGTCCCATTTGTCTGCATTAGGAAAAAACGCTCTTCATCTGGCTTCAAAGTACGGAAATTCTCTCTGTGTGAAGAAACTCCTGCAGGTAAAGTGCATTTCATTATTTACCTATAAGAGAGAAGAAAAAAAAGCACAGTGCTATTTATTATTCATGTGTTTTCTTCTCCATTAGTGTTCACACACAGCATGTCTACACGCCATTGTATTTTGGTTCCAGTCGCCCCGTCGGTCAGAGCAGTTGTCCCTTCGGTCCCCTTAAATAATTATTGCCTACCAGCCCTCACCGCTGAGCCCTCTCCATATCAGGGCCCTGTTGAGTCACCAGGGCCCCTCTGGGGGCTTACGTGTTTACAATGAGAGGGATTTCACTCCAGCATTGTGCTCTCATTGTTGGAGACCTTTCCCCTGCCTCCATCTCTCACATGGCAGCAATCTAATGGAGGTTGTGGCTGTTGGCAGGGGATTGTCAGCAGTGTTGACAAGCTCACCCTCCTACTCTCTCCTCCACGCTTCCTCACACTTCCCGTAGCAGCTTGATGCCAACAGCCACAGCCTCCCCTATCTCTCTCAGTCAGCCTGAACCCTAGGTATAGGATATCCCCCCTCTGCTCCTACCCTCGCTGCCAGGTCATTTGAGCATGTAGATAATTTTTGCCACTTGTTGCTAGAGAGAGCTGGGTTTTAGCTGGCAGGGCTTACCCAGCAACATCAGGCCCCTATTAGAGTCCTCAAGGTTTTCATCACGGCCCCTCGCCGGTACAGTAGTACGGTGTCCGACCAGCTGAGTGAGAAATATCACAAGCATTTCAGCACAGCGCCGTCCGGTGTGATGCAAGGCGCCTGTTGCTGTTGCTCAAATTGCATGGCCTGGTCAGCCACTTGGGGAGAAGTTATGTCGATGATGAAATTCTACCCTTATTCACAGTGGGAGCGTTTTACTAAACCAATTTTTGTAACATTTAGACCAAAGAGTTTATGTTTTACATATGGGCCAAATTATAAAACACTATGTTCACACTTCAGGCGAATGCGACAATGTGCGACCCATTTCATACCTTTTCACAACAATTCCAATCTTTTTGCCCTAAAAAAAAATTAGATTTGAGCCACTGCTATATGTGGTACTAAATCAGAAATGTATCTTATTTTTTTTGAAGAGTCATGTCGCATTTAATTCTAACTTTATGTTATATTTCTTTACCAGAAGAACCAATAACAGATGAAAAACAATGGCTGAATTATAAAATTACGAATGAAATTAGACTTTTAGTTTCCTGGATGTATAACCTGGTTTTTCTGTGAAAGAAAAAAAACATTGAAATGAAAATAATAAATTGTGTGTCGAGCTGAACTTCTGGTATGTTCTAGCACAACTGTCCAGTCGGAAACGTGGACCTACAAGGACGCACTGCTCTGCATGATGCCGGTAAGACTCCACTTTACTCTGCTGGTGGCTGAATTTGGCTTTAATGTATCGCTGCTGCTAACGTGACTATTTGTACTCGGAGAAAGTCAGCAATGACTCAACTCTTCTAGACCAGACTTGACTTCACACTACTCTTGTGGTGGCTTGACTCTACTGTAGCTCTGTATCATATAAAAATCACACCTGCTTCCTACATAAACATCACAAGAACTGTTCACATTCTAGCATCATGAATAGTCTTTTTTTCTAGAGTTGCTGTCTTACTGGGACAATTAAAATTCTTTAACAAGGGATTGATTTCAGGAAGGGTGAAGATACTTCCTCATACCTCTGAACCTTGAGTTTAATATCCTGAAGCTTTTACTGTCATTCAGACTATAGTTATCTCTCTCCTTTATAGAGATAATAATACCCTCAAAGACCAGACTTTCTTTATGTATTCCTGCATCATAAGCTACTTTGCATTTAATATATGCCACATTAAATGAGTTGATTTTAGAGTTCTGTGCTGACATTTAAATACTAGCCTCTTCGGGCTTTAAATCCACAGACTGCAGCTGGAACGAAGTGGATCTGCATGTACCTCTTCCTGTTAAATGGAGTGAAATAATTGTAGGTGTGTCACATCTTGTTTATTTTTCTCCTCAGTGATGGCGGGCTGCACCTCCAGCGTGAAGCTTCTTTGTGACAACGGGGCTTCTGTGAACATCTCTGATTTTGTAAGAAACACAATGAACCATTTATTTCATGCATAATAGATACATTTCTTTTTTAAATATAGAATGTGCTTTTTATTTGTTTTTTTGATTTTCTGGAAAGACAAATTTCTGTGTGTGCTTTTCTGCAGGATGGCAGGACTCCTCTGATTCTGGCCACACAGATGTGTCACCCCCATATATGTCAGCTGCTGCTGGAGCGAGGAGCCGATTTTAATGTCCGAGACAAACAAAACAAGCAAGTTCCTGCACACCTTGGGCTGTTTCTCTTCGATAAGCCTGTTGCATGTCAGCTTTGATTATTTTCAATTCAAGCTGCAGACAGAAAGCTGCTTTGGACAGATTATGTAGGATTGATGAGTTGAATCTCACACGGAAGCGGTTTCCGTGACATTACAATATCTTATTCCATTTTTTTTGGGTTGCCACACATTAGCTTGTGTCAGAAACGTAACACTACTAGATGGAGATATTGTAAATTAGAAAGCAAAAAAAATGGTGCTTTTCATGTTTACGATTAGTTTTCTTACCCGCAATTCAAATGACTTAGCCCAACACAACTAAATGTTAATTCCTCCAAACGACACATTTCTTTGAAAGGCTTGGGGGGATGTTTGGACGTGTTCTCGCCCTGAACCTGTCTCTGTTACCTCCCTAAGGACACCTCTGATTTTGGGCTGCGAGTTCGGCTGCAAGGACGCCGTGGAGGTGTTATTGAAGACCAGCACTGACGTGAAAGCAGTCGACAACATGGGTCACGATGCATTTCACTACGCTCGCCTCAGCAACAAGCCAGAGCTTGTTGCAATGATCAAAAGTCACCTTGAGAAGGCCAACAGAGGTCAGACTGGGAGAAACCTGCATGGCTTTGTTTGTGATGAACACGAGAGAAAGTGTCATTATGCTCTACAGTGGCTTAAGAAATGTTTAATTTAATCTCTATCTAATGTCCTGAATAACTACATGATGCCTACATTTGTCTCAGCGTGATTACAAATGGAAGGAAACAAGAAATGAGAACATGTTTTTGATTTTTATTTTATTTTTTTCAGAAAAAGAAGCTGCAAAGATCGAACAGTGGAAGCGGCAGGTAACCCAGTGGGATTTGGTTTACTCTCGCATCATCGCTCACAATGTGCTTGTAGAGAAAAACACACATTATTCTACATTACACTTAAATACAGATATATCACTATGCTTTTATTTCTATGATTTTGAAATTGTGTGTCTGTATGCCTACATTTGTGGATTGTCATTGTTGTATTAGGCTACCCAGGAGTTGATCATGACTGCCCCCTAGTGATAAAATGTCAAAATGTTAAAAATTAACTTTAAAAAAAAACAAAAAACACCGTAACTTTGGAAAAGTAATGTCCTTTTTCTCAGCTTTCAGTGGACAGATCGGATGCAGCGGAGTCTAACAGAAAGGATCAGATCATATTTGTAAGTTAACTTCTTTGATGTAACTTCTTTATGCTTTTTGACGTAATGTATTTAAACAATAATCCAAGTTATTTGTTTCCCATAAAATACCAATGATGAATAGGTAAAATTTCGTGTCTTTATATTTATATGTTTGATTTATTTCTCTGTTTAGGATCTGGAGAGGCAGAACGAGGCTCTTCAGGAAGGCCTCAGGAAGTACCACCTGGAGCAGAAACTTATGACAGATAAGGTCAACATGCTGCAACATCAACTCATGCAGGTATTTGGTCATTTTTCATGAGATTTTGGTGAAAATTAGCTTTGGCATGAGGAGGCCATAAGGTTTATCCAATGTGATCTAGTCTAGTCACCAGGGACTTTAAAATGCTTCATTCACCAAACCAAGTTGTTGTATACAGAAAATTACTTTATATAGATTATGAATTCATTAATCTACTGCTATGTAAAATATATTTTTTTTTTATCTGCAGGAGAAAAAAGCAGCGGAAGATTCTCAAAAAGAGGTAAGAGTTTGATTTTAATTTATTTCACTATAAAAAATGTTTAAAGTGTGTTCATCCAATAAGCTCCATTTTTCTAAAGCGATAGGTTAGGATCTCTGCAGTAAACTCTATTCTAAAACTTAAATGAGAAACTTCAACTTTGTTTTTCCTGTGGTTCACCAGGCCATGCAGTTTCTCAACTTAAAGCAGAAAATGTCATCCTAACTGAAATCTAGATCTTTATCTTAAAACTACCACAAATTAGCTGTTCTTTTGAGTAAAATACACAATAAAATCTTCAATGATCAACTTTATGTTGCCTTTTGCCTGAAGAACCATCAATGGATCAATTTTTTTCCACATGATTTAGAACCTTGGAAATGCATACTGCCCTGACTTTTAAGGTGTGCAATCTCCTGCTGACTCAATGTGTGCTTTGTAGGATTTTCCAAACTTCCTTTAGATGGAAAAACCCATCCCTAATGTCAAATTGGCTACAATTCTGCTGGAGGTAGCTTTTAGCTCTTTGAAGACGTCTGTCTTTTTTTTTATAGCCTTAGATAGGTCCTTTACTTGGTATAATTTATGTTTCATAGTTAAATAAAAACATCTGATTACTGCCCCATCACCCACCTCTGCTTTTTCTTATTAATGCATCAGAAAGAGCAGTTGAAGGCATTATTCAGTGCAAAAGACAAAGAGGAAGGAGGTCGCAGTCCGGAGACTGTCAGGGTTCAGCTCCGGAGTGCTTTGGTCAGTGATTTTATGTACCTCTGACTTTTGATCCATAACATTAATCTTTTTTTTAGTATTAACTTTATCATGGACGTTTGTTTGCCCCCAGTAAAACTTTTTAAATAATACTACTAAAAAAATAACTACAAAGCATGTAATGAGTTTGTTGTTTTGTTTTTACACACACATATATATATATTTATATATATATATATATTTTTTTTTTTTACATCTACAGTTTTTTCATTAATGTTCACTTTGTGTATTCACAGGGGGAGTATCCAGGCCAGTCTATTATCAAAGGTCAGACCATTTTTTCCCTTATAAATGAAATAATATACTGCCAGATTATCAAATTTGCCAAACTCAGCTTTAGTTGTGTGTTGTCATCCTGCAGGAAAAGAAAACATTTTAGTCAAGCAAGCTCAAAGTCTGGATTTCGACCAGGTACGTTTTCATTCACAACCTGGATATGAAGTGAACATCCTTTAAAATAATTTGTTTGCCAAAACATTCTTACAGTAACTAAGACTTATTAACAGACTTCAAAACTTCATATACTTTGCAGGTAAATCCGCTTCATAATGTTCATTTACACTATTGGTTGCCTACAATAATTCTATTGTAGGCAACAGAGTTTTGCACAGAGCTCAAGGCTTTGTGCAAAAGCCTTGAGCTCTTAAATTTTGGTCAGTATAATTAACAAGAGACATATTAGTGTATTTCTGTACTAATTTGTGAATTTATGAATCTGATCTTTTAAAGATTAGTAAGGCGTTCAGCCTTCACATATAAATAATTTAGGCATAAGTCAAGTTTATTTGTATTGCACATTTCAGCAACAAAGTGCTTTACACCATACAAATACAGTCCAGTAATCAATAAACATTACATTTTGTCAAATGTCATCATCAAGCAAATGTACATCAGACATATTAATCAGCGTTCCACTTGCTACTAATCAAAGGCAGCTCTGGACAGGTGAGTTTTCTAACCTGGGAAATCCGTGTTTCGGCAGTTTAGCAGTTTTCTGGAAGTTTGTATCAGATTAGTAGACCATAAAAACTGAATGCTGCTTCTCCATGTTTGTGTCTGGATCTGGGGACGCAGAGTAGACTAGAAACAGAAGACAACATAGGACACCACATACTTAAAGTGAGACTTGTATCACTAAGTTGCACATGGAGACTTAATTTAATTATATTTTAAAATTTATTGATCTCATGGAATAAAACAGGAGAAAATAGTAAATGTAGTCAGATTCCTTTTAACATTGACTGAAATTTTATTGTGATGATGATAAATCAAAATTCTCATGACAAGAAACAATACAATAAAAGCTCATCCCAGCTTAACAATATTTAGCACTTAAAAGCTATACTTTTATACTATAAAAATGTGCTAATTGTGAGTTTTTGTTTTTTTTCCTCTTCAGATGCCACAGAACCGTCCTGCTTCCAGACAACTCCAGAGGAGCCAAACTGCAGGAGGCTGGGACCACCCCGAAGTGGAATCCCTTCGACGCGAACTCGACACAATGCGGAGAAAACTGCAGACCGCAGAAGAAGAGAAGGGTCCGCTTCAAACAGCGCTGAACCAGAAGAGCCGCGAGTGCCAAGAGCTCGCTCAGAGCCGAGACGTCGTCCAGAAGCAGGCCGACCAGCAGGTCCAGGAGCTGGAGGACGCTTTGGGCGACGTCCAGAAGCGGATGCTGGACTCCGAGTGTAAAGTTAAGCAGCTGCAGGCTCACGTTGTCGCTGTGAAGGAACACCTGGGGGGCCAGGCGACAGAAGAACTGCGCGCACAGCTGCAGGACGTGAAGGCCAAATACGAAGGCGCTTCAGCTGAAGTTGGTCGGGTTCGTAACCGCCTGAAGCAGAGTGAGAAAGCCTTGGAGGAATACAAGAGCAGCGAGAGCCAGCTGGCCGGCGAGATGGACCGGCTCAACCAGGAGCTGGCGGCTCAGGCAGCGGAGAGAGACGAGCTGAGCAAAGCCCTCTTAACGATGGAAACCCTCCTGAACAACACCGTCCCGGCCGAGAAGTTTGACAACATGAAGAACCTTCTGACCAACGCGGTGGACGAGAAGGAGCGGCAGCTCGCCGAGCTGAGAGAGGACTACGACCGCGTGTTGGAGGAAGTAGCTGAGCTCCACCGGAAACTGGATGCCCCGTCGTCCCGGGCGATGTCCGCGGAGGAGCATCAGAGAATGGTATCCGCTCTGGAAGAACAGAATGCAACTCTGAAGCGGAAGCTGATGGATGTGACAGCGAAAAGCCAAACCCTTATTGAAGAGGTGGAGGAGAGCGAAGAGGAGCGAGATCTGCTGAGAGAGCAGCTGGATGAGCTCAACAGCAGGATGGAGAATGAATTTATAGCCATAAAGGATCACGAGGCAATTCGGAATGACATGGCGGCGGCTCTGGAGGAGATGAAGGACAAGATTGTGGAGGCCAGCGAACGATACGGAAAAGCAGAGGGTCAGCTGCAACAGGTTCAGGCCGAGAAGGCTGCGTTGCAGGAGAGCATGCAGGGCGGCAGCGAGAAGAATCAGAGGGATCTGGACGCGCTGAAGGCTCACAACACCGAACTGGTGAAGAAACTCCAACTTGTGCAGAAGAGATGCGAAGACGGAGAGAAAGAACGGGAAGAACTGACGGTGCAGAAGCAGGCTCTGAAACAGAGCGTGGAGGAGCAGTTTGTTTCCATGCAACAGCATGAGAAGGTGAAGATGGAGTTGAGCTCCACCTTGGAAAGTGCTAAAGCCGACAAGTTGAAGTTGGAGGCCAAGCTAAAAGAAAGTGCGGAAGAGCTGAAGAATGTGAAAGAAGGAAATGAAAAGTTGAAAGAGCAGTTGGAAAAAGTGACGTCTGAGATGAAGAGTGAGTGCATACGTATGAAAGAGCACAGAGGTGTCACAGACAAGCTGAACGCTGCTGTCGTCGAGGCCGAAAACCGAGCAAACCAAGCATCGGCGCTGCATGCTCTGGCTCAGGAGGAAGTGGCAAAGCTCAGTCAGGAGCTGGAGGCCCAGAAGACAGAACTAGATACCATACAGGAAGCTATTCAGTCCAAGTTTATCCCACTGACGGCAGCCGAGGCGAAGGAAACCACCTATAGCTCTCGGGTGAAGGAGCTGGAGCAGAAGCTGGCAGAAACAGAGGAGAAGTATCACAGAGAGAGATCTGTCTGGGAAAGCATGAAGCAGGAGAAAGACAAGCTTAAAGTTGAAACGGAATCCGTCCAGCAGAGGCTGGACTCTGCTTTGGTTAGCAGCAAAAAACACAAACAAGTTGAGGAAGAGTTCCAGGCTAAACTCGAGGTGCTGGCGCAGAAGTCGGCCAGCTTGGAGGAGCAACTCCAGGAGGCGACACTGCAGAAAACTGAACTGCAAGACCAGAACGCCCTCTGCAACACTCAGATCCAGAACTTGCAGGAGCAGCTGAAGTCCAAGCTGACGCGGATAGCGACCTATGACACGGAGCTGACAGCGCTCCACGACGCCGCGCAGCAAGCTCAAGTCGACTGCAAGAAGGTGAGAGAGGCCCAGCAGGAGGAAGCACACAGAATCGCCATCCTCCAGAAGGAACTTCAGGAGCAGTGCAGGGAACAAACGTCACTGCTGCAACGGCACGAGGCCGAGGTCGCCAAACTCCAAGCGGCACTCCGCGAAGAGGAGGAGAGCAACGCCCAGAGGGCTGAAGACGTGCGCACCCTGCAGTCGGAGCTGCTGCGAGCCACTCAGGCGCTGGAGGACGTCCGCCACAAGGAGGAGCAGGTGAACGAGCTGAAGAAAGTGAAGCAGCAGCTGGAGGACGACATTGTCAGCCTGGGCAACAAGGTGCTGAGTTTGACGCAGCAATGTCAGAAGGCCCACCAGGAGGAGCGGCAAGCCAGAGAGGGCGAGAGCAGAGCCAGGGCCGACATGGCGGCCGCCCAGGTGGCGAGCCGGGGCGTCGAGAGGGAAATCAGGGAGCTGAGGGAGCGGTACGATGAGTCGCTCAGCACCATTTCCGATCTGCAGAGGAGGATTCAGGCGTCAGCTCAACAAACTGAAGCCAAAGACAAGAAGGTACCAAACATGCTAGGGCTGCAGCTAACAGATGTTTTAGTAATTAATTATTCTGACAATTAATCAGTCGATGATTGATACCATTTTTTATTTGATTAATCAATTATCCTGATGATTGATTATTCTCAAAAATGTATCAGTTTAATGTTTAGAATGGTTCATTCTACACATTTTTCATGTATCCACTTAACCCTTGTTTTTACACAAAAAGAGAAATACATTAAAACATCCAAATAAGCAAATAATTACATTCACTTAAAATTACAAAATAAATAGTTTATTGCCTAAACTAAAATTACAGCATTTCTTTAGTGAATTTGAACTGGATGAATCTAAAATGTTGCTGCTTGAAGAGTTGTTGGGGAAAACATTTTTACAAACGAAAGTGTTTTTATATTCAATGCAAAATGTATATAAAAACATTTTAAGTTTTGACTTAATTACTGCTCTGAGTACATAGTTTTTTTTTTCCAGCAAATTACTTTTTTGAGTCTGTTTACTCTTGTTGATGATTAATCAATTACTAAATTGATCAATTAATCTAATTTAAAAAACTATCCGATTAATCGGATCAGTTGACGATTATTTGATAACCAAATTAGTAGACGATTATGTCAATAATAGATTCATTGCGATTAATCCGATTAGTCGTTTCAGCCCTAAAACATGCTTTACAATTCAGCTAGTCAGCAAAACGGGCTTCATTTGAGATAAAAAGGAAGAAAAAGGTTTTACCCTTCTAAAGAGAAGTTTTCTGACATGCATTGTGTTTATAGATCACAGAGTTACTGACTGACGTGGAGCGACTGAAGCAGGCGCTCAACGGTTTATCTCAGCTGACGTACACAAGCAGCACACCAAACAAGAGACAGACACAGCAAGTGGACGCCCTGCAGGCCCAGATCACGAGTCTACAGCAGCAGCTGGCTGTGAGTGGATCCTGCATGGCAGAATAACCTGCATGCAGTCAGTGTTTACTTTGAAGTACTGTGTAGTATCGTGCAAAAGTAGACATTTTCTTTACTTTGCACACAAAATTTCCAGTGAGATTATTCAAATATAATATGTGGGCCCTCTGCACAGGCATGAAAGTTGCAGTTTCATTTTAAGACTTTCCAGGTTCTGACAAGATTGGAAAACACAGGAATCAAGTATGGGGTTCCAAATTGCATATCTTATTCTATTATCAAAAAATTTTAAAAAAAAAACATAATTTCTGGAAATTACAGGGTTTTCACATTCATTTATAAATAGATGATGACCTTTATTTTAGGTTGGACACAACATAACTGGCTTCTGTCTAAGTAATTGATCATTTTGCAAATTTTTTTTAATTTAAAAAAACCAAAGTATGACTGATCACAAGCTGTGATTTTAAAGGGTTGATGTTATCTTGAATGGTCCAGTAGGGATTCTTCTGGTATATGAATATATATTAATTGATCCAGATGCCAAAAAGATCTAAAATGACTCGTTGGCCAACTGCTGAATCAGAGGCCAACTTCAGATTTTGTTTCACGATTTTTGGAGGTAAAAATCAACAATAAAACCCACTAATAGGGATTTTTGTTTTAGTAAACTATAAAAACTGCAGGAAAAATCTATTAAAAAATGGATTCTGGATTAGTATGGAATATTAAATGGAAATATGTAAAACTTTAAAATGTGATGTGCTCAGTGTTGTGCAGTTGGGTTTTGTCAGTGATTGATATGTAGGTTCGTCTAGTATCCTGATATTCGCTGGACTCTTTGGAGTGATGTGAAGCTGCGGTTCAGTACCGAGGATGTGTGCTGCTGCTAAAGGCATCAAAGCAACACCGGGTCTTTCATGTCTTCTGCTTTTCTCCCTGATAAGGATGCTGAGAGGAAGCACAGAGAGGTGGTTTCCATTTATCGGATTCATCTTCTCAGGGCAGCACAGGTGAGTTCCTCGCTCTCAAAATGCTGCAGACTTTATACTAAACCAGTTTTTCACATTTTAGAAATTTAAAATTCAATTCATAAGTGTGGTTATTGATACCATTTGGCTTTAAGGGAGTTGTGGGAGATCTTTTTTCTAACTGTGTGTCTTTCAGGGTCACATGGATGAGGACGTCCAGGCCGTCTTACTACAGATCCTCCGTATGAGAGAGGAATTCGTCTGTTGAAGTTTCCAAAACAAAAACCGATGAAAAACTCTATATTCTCCAATTTACTCATCTGTATTTTTCTAATATAGCTATGAAGAGAAACAAGCAATGATTTCCAGTTGTTTTTTCTGAAATCTGTTTGTAGTATCTCTGCACCTTGATTCTTCGATATTTAAATCTGAAAGCTGTCGCTGCACATTAGGAACAAACAACTTTTGCAGGTACAAACTTGTGTCGCCATCAAACTCAAGACGTGTTTTCTTTGAATTACCTGAAAAAAAATCTCAGTTCCAGCTTTAAATTCAGTTTATTTCTTCGTCATGATTCATTTTTGTAAAATCTTTTGGAATAGAACCAGCAGCTTTGGCCCATTTAGTTCAGTAATGTGGAAATTATTTGAAATGTGGGTTTGTTTAGTTATTTTCTTCCCTCTTTTTTTTTCTTTCTTCATGACACTCTCCTAAATGCTCAGCTGAAATGAAAACTGGACATAATCACAAGACTACTTTCACATTCCCACCTGACACTCGACACTGCAGAACGTTTTCATTGTTTATTGAAGTGTTGCTAAAAAACAATTTAAGGACAGGTTCATATTTTAATTATCTACTAAAGTTGCTGTAATTATTCCTTCTGACTGTAAGTCACTCAGAAAATATTAAGATATTCAAACTTTGTTCTAAAGTGAAACCTTAAACTGTGTCTCACATGAACGAAGTCAGAAACTCTGGATTTAAAATAGTCAAAGGCAACAGTCTGAGTTTCAGTTTTGGCTACTTGTGCAACAACAGAAAATGTTTAAAATGTTAGGGTTATTTTTAAAACCTCGAATGAAATGTTTTGATGTAAAATTTTAATTTTTACCTCCTGATTGTTTCTTTTCAGAAAAGATGCATATATTTATTGCTCTCGGTAAACTTCTGGGTTCATATGGTGAAATCCTTAAATTTTTGGAGAAGTGTGGAATCTGCTTTAATATTTATAAGGTATGGATAAGTAAATCACGAGAAAGGAAAAGAGTGTGGCAAAATTTCTGAATTTCAGGACTTCACACCTGATTAAGCTGATACAAGGTAAATGTGATTAAAAAAAGCCCTTGTGTGTTAGATTCATATTAAAAATTAAAGGCTTTTTAAATTTGCTTTATTATGTTCAACATTTTAGTTATCGGTAGTTTGGTATTCAACACGCTGAGCGATAAATACACATCCATACAAAATAAAAAAAGATGTAATTTCAGCAATTTAATGCTCCCAAACCACCTTAAATAAGCGTTTTAAACTTGTTTCGTTGCTTAAAGCGTTAACAGTACTTTTGTTAATCCAAATTTAAAAGTGTTGGAGACTAGAACTGGAAGCCAATTTCAGCATCAAGTTATATTAAAAAAAGAACTAAACTGAACTAAAATAACTACCTGCTAATATCAGAAATTGAAGTCTGCAGCATTAGAGTTCTGTAAAGAAAATTGTATATGATCCTTGTAATGGTGGAAAATGTCTTAATTCGAAGCCACTTCTTAGTTATCAGAGCGAATACAAAACTTTTTATCAGCATGAAATTCTGGATCTTACATGGATCCAGAAGGAAGAGCAACTTCTTTCAAATCAGGACTCACACAGGCCTGTGACATTTTAAAAATATGAATCTGTCCTTTAACCTGTTTCATGTCTGTTGCTACATTTAGTCAGCTTCCTGTGAATCAGACTCAATTTTATGACACCGCTTAACCAGTTCTGAAGGTCCAAACTCAAAAGACCACAGGGAGTCAGAGGTCGATTTGCAGCCGTTTGTGTCCATCAGTCGGATTACATGAGCCTGTGTGCTGATGATGCCGGGTTGGAGTCTGTGCAGATCTGCTGTTTCCTAAAGTTTGCAGTGAAATGTTCACTTTTTTGTTGAAACCAGAGCTCCCTCTAGTGGTTAGACTTGGCAGGCCAAGTCGATAGACAGTGTAACCATTGTAGCTCAGAGGTATTCAGTTGTTTTTCAAAGCTCTAAGTTCTGCACGCTTAAATTTATGTAGAAGGAGAATAATTTTAATATTTAAAATGAAAATGTAAAATCTAATGCATAACCACATAATCCTATTTCTTGAAAAAAAAGGAAAAACTAAATCTTGTCTTTTATCGAACTCCTGCTGCAGTGAACTCAGAAGCTGCCTTAAAGCAACAGGTACCCCTGAGCCAGCTTTGTGTGACTACTGATGCTGTTGTGTTGTGCTGTTAGTGATTTTGGAGCAAGTCTCTTTTTGCCTTTACACTGATATGTTTTTCATAGCTTTGTACTACTTTAATTACTTTACGACAGTCTGAAGAATCAGATAATTCAGCAGGTCTGGAAGTAGAGCGGCACAAACATGTTCAAAGGAACGTCTGACAATTTAAGAATCAAAATGGAGAAACCCTCCTATTAGCAGTAACTTGAAACACTCCTGTCTTCAGTTTGGAAAGTGATGGTAGGTGTGTGGTGTTCTGCAGGTTTTAAGGTCTAACGCTAATATTTTGGGATATGTTTCGACTGCAAACTGAACCCATGTCTGCAGAACTCTACTGTCCAACCGTTGTGGTAAAACTGGATGATGTTTGTCTTTAATAACACTTTCTGTTTGAACATTCTTACGTCAATAAAAGTGCCTAACATAGAAAACTACATGCTTGTCGGCGCCTGATGTTCCTGTGATTCTGTCACCAAAAGTAACAGAATCATTGATGTTGGTACAGAGGTGGTAGTATAACGTGTACGAGTAGAAATGACAGTCATTTCCAACCTTTACAAAGCTTTTCTTTGGCTTCATACTTTCACAGTTTTGACCTTGACGTGTCCTGGATGAAGAGAAGCCGTCTGCCTCAAAATGTTTTGCAGCTGCTTCCAGGACTTTTTCTAACCTCTTTGAACTTTGATTATTTAAAGTAATTTTCTGTATAAATTATTATTAATTTCTACAGATTGTTCCAGGAATAATCTGTAGAAAATATTTGTAGACACAATTAAAGCTACTCGAGTTTTTCTTTACAATCTGAACTACATTGTCTATAAAAGGTATTTGCCTCCTTTATTTAATAATATAATATATAATATTTTACACTTTTTTATTGCTTTTACAAATTGATCATCAAAAACGATGCTTTTTTTTAAAACAAAATTTGACCAAAAAAATATGATTTCTACATAAATTACAGTAAAAATATATAAAAATGAGCATAAATGTTCATCCCTTTTATAATGACGGATGTAATCCAATAGAGATGCAGATGATTGATTTGATCTGAGTGGAATGGAGATGACCTGAATATAGTGGCTGGACTCATTGTAGTTTAAAGACGGTTTTCCTTTTGGGATCAATAAAGTATTTTTGAATTGAATGTGAATAGAAGTAAGGAATGAAATGACGGAGTCCAGATGTGAGACCTTTCCACAGAGATTTCGTGCTGTGATTGCAGCCCAGGGTACGTCTATAAACTACTGACTTGAAAGTGGTGATTAATTAAGCAATCCCTTATTTATGTTACTTATTTGTATTTAGTTCTTTATTTGTTGTCAAAATCAGCTTTCACTTTGACTGGTTTATTTTTTTGTCAAAAAAAGCCTAATTTTGATTGATTTTGTGTTTGTAATAAAAGCTAAAACATCCAAGTGAGTGAACACTTTTAATAGACAACTTTGTTTCCTAGAACATGTCATCAGTTTTATGTTTATACAATCAGTATTTTATTGTGTAAAATTTTGTCATCTAATTAAGAGCCTCTAAACTGAGCTTGTAAACACACATGCCTCCTGTGACATCACATAAGGCAACTGATTGTTTTTTGTGTTTTTCCATTTGTATTATCATTTGGTTTTTTCTTTTTCTCCCTCACTGTTAAGTCAAATTTTTCAAACAAAATTGTCATTTAAAGGTGTTAATTTTAACAAGACTGCATGGATTTCAGGAAAGATGGGAACAATAAAAGATGGACAATAAAATACCCAACATGGCCTCCAGTGTTCATACCTGATCAGCCTGACTGAACTTGAGACGGTCTGCAGAGAAATTGGACCAAAAAAAAGGTGAGTGAAGCTTCATTTTTGTTTGTTTTTGGTTTTTAAAGAGAAATATACCTCTAAATGTGGTTTGAAAATCATGAACGTTAATGCAGCGGTTTTAGGGTTGGTGAGCGCTGACGTCAGTTTGCTTTGCCTTCCTCGCTCTCCTACGTTTCCTGGCGGCGGCCGGGGAACGTTCATGTGGTTTCACTTTAAGTCCAATCAGCCCAGGAATGAGAGCGAGGATCTCTCTGGTACACAGCGCCCACTTTTATCCTGGAGTCTGCCCCTATATTGATTTGTCTGTTACTCTTTCTGACTTCAATAGATTTATTTTTCATCAAAGCCTTTTTTTTAAAGGGGCAGCCTGAGGACAGAGGTCAGGACTGAATGTCAGATGAAACTCGTGGCGCGCGCACTCACTCCACAGGTGGGAGATTTTTCGTTTTCGGGAGCAAAATATGACTAAATAAACCCAAGTGATTGATTATTGAAAGTAGTTAAACCAAGAGCTAATCCATCTGTTGTTTCACCTTCTGTTCAGGCATACACACACACCCTCTAATCTCTGCAAGGTTTGTCCTGAGTTTCTTTCAGCTAATCTCTCTGGTCCTCCTCCTTCCTCTGTTTTATGATGCTCTATTTTTGTGGTCTGGCCTGAATAAGCTGTTCTCAGCAATCATGGCAAATACATTTCAATCTGTTGCTAGAAATGTCTTTAATCTTATTTCCAGTGTCCTAATCAGTCCCATGCATCCACTTGCGGCAGTTTGGTTAACCATTATAACCCCCTTTCCTCACCGCAGAAGAAAGAAAAGGGAAAATGGAAAAAAAAATAAAAAATCCCATCCTTATGAAATTTGTCGCCCCAAAAAGGATCAGACAGTATTTATGTTGGATTGGGCCCTGGCTGTCCGCTGCGCGCCTGCTGAGTGGGGAGCTGGCTGGGGAGCCAGGCGGGTGGTTATATACACATCAAACACACGCCCACGTATTTCCTCGCAGCCCTCTGAGCTGTCATGAACATTTGCTATCTAACGCAGCAGTCTTCCACCTCAGTGGCTGCTCATTTCTCTCCCCCATGCTTGGTCTCTCTGGAGGAGCGGCTGCGGTTCACCAGTCATACACGGGGCCACAGGGGCCTTTATGCATGTCTGGATTGAGAGAACTTTTTGTTGTGACTGTGCCGCGTGTTAAATACAGCACTTACACTCTGATCAGCTTAGATAAAAGCGCTGGTGTTCCCCTTGGGAGTGTTGCAAGGAAAGACTAACTGATTAGATTTTCAATAGTTGACACTTTCAGGTCCCAGTTAAAGGAACTCGTTTTTTTTTTTTTGGTTTGGTTTTTTTTTCACGTTTTTGGAGCCGAACATTTCTACTGACCAAACCTGAAGTGTTTACTCAGAATGAGAAGCGAACCCAGTGCAAGGTACCGTCGGTATATTTGAGCTGAAGGCTTCATTTGAAAATGAAAAGCAGACTTTGGACTCTGATAACCTTTGCTTCATCACCAGATGTTTTTTATTTTCAAACTTGGAGTCTTCATCGGTTGAAGCAGTTTAGCGTTTCTGCAGCTTTCTTCTTTACAACAAAAACCCTCGTATAGCTCCTCACAAGTGATCATTTGCTCCCTAAGACGAGTAAACACACTTTGATGTTCAAGATTGACTGGGTTCCTTTTTAAACCAGATATTCTGTATGTCACAGAGGTATTATAGCTTTGTATGTCCGTCTTCTTCCTGTTGATTACTTTAGGTTTTTGTAAATGTTCCCATGTTTGTCTTGGTAAATGCAACACATTTTAAAGGTGCCGGAGTCGGGACGGTGAAGCTGATGGGTGACCAGCTCTGATGGACTAAACGTTTTCTGGAACATCCTCCGTTGTAATCGGCGAAGAAGTTGCAAAACATCTCCGGGTGTCGCCAGTCAAGTTAAAAACACAGCTTTCCAAAAATTAGTTTAGTTCATTATTTAACAAGTGGAGAAATCACTTTTACACATTTAATCTGAAAACTATGTTGCTGTTTTTTTTCTGGTTGTTTTTGTCTCGTATCAAAATTTCTCTGATCTAAAACTTCTTAGTTTGACTGAAAAAGCAGAAACAGAATAAATCTCTGTAGGGGTCAAGTACTTCTTCGCAGCACCGTGCTAACCTTTCTTCCTCCTCTCCGTTCCTGTCGCCTCTCATCCTTCCTTCCTGGTTACCCTCACAGGGTCAGGTGGTTCATATTTGTCTGCTCTGTGTAATTTCAAACTATTTCTCTGTCACTAATAGGCTATTACTCAGACATACCCCGCGGTCTGAGGGCAGCAAACATGAGGCCAGGGGCCCCGCTTTTTTTTTTTTTTTCATGCGTCCCCTGAGGAACAGGACTCCTCTTGGCCCCAGGCCGAGACAGACGGGGGCCCCTTTAATGTTTTCGCAGAGCTCCAAAGCACTTTGTTGCCTCAATAAAGTTCATTTATGGGATAATAAGACTCTGAAGGACACATGGTGCTGATTTGAGCCGAATGGTTTCAGCATGGCCCACATTCCCAAACCGGCTCTCCTGTCTCCTGCCTGTTCTCCATCACTTTATTTAATTTTCATCCCGTTTCTGCTTCTTCGCCCTCAAACCCCCCGCTTCTCACCTTTCCCTTGCCGTTCGCCTCACATCCCTCTGTACTTGTCATCTGCCGCCGTGCGTTACCCCTCTATGTAACACATTGGCGGTGTTGCAGCGTGATCCTGGGCTGACCCGGGATTTGCACACCTGGGAATGAGTTTTGGCGTGGGGGCAGGAGGCGCCCTCTCTTTTCCCAAGATTTATTCCAGGGCTTGGAGAGGTAGATGAGGGAAGAGAGCGGGGATCAGAGAAATGAAAACCAGCAAACCCCAAACGCTGGCAGAAGGCTCTGCGTTTACACGCCAAGACCAGAACCCAGAGCCCGGGACTTTTGCTGAATCCAACGTGTGGAAGTATGTGTATAGGATACATGTGTGAAAACAGCTTTCCTTATTCCAAGGATGGGATAACACACACAGAGATTAGAAACAGAGCTGATCGTCTCTCATTGTTATCCCCTTGGTTATTACAGATGAGGCTTACGTGAGTGTTGGCCGTACTTCCCTGAAACCCAGTAAGGACATCATACACTCCCGCTTGCTAAACAGTTTCATATGAGTTCAATGTTTTTCTTTTCCCCTCATTAGTAGTTGGTTAACCGCTAATGCTTAGCGTATCTGTTGGGCTTTTCTTCCTCCCTCCAGCGACTTAGCGAGAAACAGATGAGTCCCAACCGCCGCATATCCCTCTCCAAAATATCTTCCCATCACTCCTTCCACAACAACCTCTCGCTTTGAAACGAAAAATTTAGCATTTTGGTTCAGATAAGATTTTCGGATTTGGTCTGTGCTTGGAAACACGGCGGAGGCCGCCTCTGTCGCCTCGTCGGAGATGTTACATTACGCCTGAGGGTGTTGGCTAGAAGTTGTGGAGCAGCTGGGTTTGAGTCCTTGAAGAAATGCTGTAGGTTTGTGAGAGACAATCCAGTTTGATTGATGTTGCGGGATAGTTAGCAAGAACATTTAGGCAGTTTGGGTGAAACTCGTTGCTTCATGCAAGAAATTATCGTGTGGATATTCAGGTTTTACCCTTTGTGGTATTTAAACTTTCCCAAAGATTTTTACGCATCTCATTAAATCATCCCTTTAACACAGTGTTTCTCAACCTTTTTTGGGCCAGCGCCCCCCTGTCCATTATCCAGGTCCCATCAAAGAATTTGTAGGCTTCTTTGCACTGAATATTATTTTATTATTAATATCACTATCACTATTGTTGATGTCTTGATTTTTATGCTTGTTTCCAGTAATGGTTTTCCTGAACAGAAAATACACAGAACAAAACTGGTTCTTAGTAAAATCCTAGTGAGTCAGATTGAAAGTGTCATGAAGTCACTTAAGAGCATCATGACATTAACACTGACAAGAAAAATAATATTGAAGAAATAAATATATAAAATTAAATCTGATTAAAAACATAAATAAGTGGTAAGTTCCTTACTGTTTTTGTCTGTAAAACATATTTCTTCTTAGTATTAGATGTGATCTCAACAAACCGATGGCACTTTAACAATATTATTTTACCTTTTACCTGAAAACAATGACTGTTTATTCTTGCCATATAGTCCTCTGTGTTAATTATTGCTAAAAAGAATANTCTGTATTTACTTTAATTTCTTAGTTTATTCTTGCATTTTGTTCTTCATTCATTTCCATTTAGTTTTCTTTGATTGGTATCATCCTCTCTTGGTTTATTGCTATGTCTTCTTTAGTTTCTTTCCTGTTTCTTTTATCATTTACATTGACCACCAGTACTCATGAAGAGATTTCTTTATTTAACTTAGTTAATTTTTTAGATGAATACACAGTGAGGGTATTGTGATTTTAGTCATTGCATGTTTATAAGAGCGATATTTTGTTGTCCTTCCATGGAAGCATCCAGACAAACATTAAAACACTTTTTAATATAAGTTGCTGCTTTGACACGACTACAGCACTGTCAAAACATATGTACAAAAATCCTCAATAAAACGTTAAATATTTGAAAATCAGACAAGTGAATCACAGCAACGTCATCAGCAGGTGTGACGCTGAACTGATGCGGTGAAGCTACAGACACTGAAGAGAAGAAGAGCTGCCTTCGATGCAGTTGCAGCCAGGCATGTTTTAATGTTACGCAATACAGTTTTAGCAAGTTGCTCAAAGTCTTAACTGTTGTGCATTTAAGGTGTAAAGTTTACCTTCGAGCAAACGCCCCCCAAAAGGAATCCCAGCTTTTGTAAAAGTTTCTGCCAGCTCCCCCTGCCGTCCTCTGAACGCCCCTGTTGAGAAACGCTACTTTAACAGAACTGATGACTCAAATACTTTTATTATTCAATACTATATCAAACCTTTCTGACAGAAATTCAAAAGGTGCTTTCAATCTGACAAAAGAGTTTAATTGAAACACTTATTTAATTTATTCCAGTTACTTTTTGACTGGAATAAAGAGACTTTTGAGAGAGCAGAAAACTCAATCACCACTATCAATCAGGATGAATGTGCTACTGATTAGCCGAGGTTAATTTGAATGCTGGAAATGCCTCATTCGACCATAACCATTGGTAGAACACTAAATAAACAAAGACTTTTTGGATAACAAAAAAATCTTTCTTTAATTTCTTGGCAAAATACATCTAAACTTGAAAAGGTGATTTCCTGGGAGTCCGTTTATTATTATTATTATTATTTATTTATTTTTTTTTTTAGAAAAGAACAAACAATTGAGAGTTAAAAAAAAATCTGCCCCAGCTCTCGATCTGGCTGTGTAACAGTCGGTGATTGTTTTCATTCGAGGGCACCGAGCGCTGAGACTAATTCAGAGCATTCAGCTCTTTCCCTAATTTGCTGCCTCTTGCCCAACATGAATTACATTTGCTTTGTAGTGAACTGATGATGATGAAGTGGCTCGGAGGGTTCATTTCCTCCACCGAGCTGGGATTTCAGTAGCGTGCAGGCCAAAAGGTCAAACAGTCAAAACGGCCTTCCTGTTCAGTGGCTGAGTTATCGTCGGCTGATCTCGGAGCCGTTTTACAGGATGGAGGTAAAGGTTAAGATCTGAGTTTTATTAGGTAGTATTGTCACACCATCCAACTGGACACACAGGAGGAGAGTTCAGGAGTTTAAGATGCAACCGGTTATAAATCTGACATCCGTTTCTGTTACTTTCTTTTCATCAGAGCTTTTCTTTCTTTGTTTTTTTTTTCTTTCTCAAATCTTCACAGCTAATTCTCATCCAGTTAACAACGTTTTTGCAACTTGCACGAGAAGACGGGTTGTAAAAAGGAAAAAAAAAAAAAGAAAGATTACGTGAGACGAATTGTTTGTTGTGACATTTCCAAACCGTGAATATCGCAACCTTATTGAAGTTCTCATCCCCGCTGTGAAGATACCGGCTTAATTGCGTTCTTTTTTTCCTCACTGACAACAAGTTATTACCATCATTAAACTGTGTTTAGCACTTTTATTTCCATGGGAGCCTCTTGATCTCTCCTCTGCAACTCCGACCTGATGGTGACTGCTTTGAGTCAAACTCGGAGTGACTGGAGGTTTCCGGCCTGAGTGCCTTATAATCTACTCAGAGTGTTCACCTGATCATAGTTATTCTGCTGCTGAGGTGTGTGTGTGTGTGTGTGTGTGTGTGCGTGTGTGTGTGTGTGTGTGTGTGTGTGTGTGTGTGTGTGTGTGTGTGTGTGTGTGTGTGTGTGTCTGGCAGAGATGAGAGGGTATGGTGCTGCAGGTTGTGTGTGTCGAGGCACGCAGAATTTACTTTTATGGCTTCACTTCAGAGAGAGCTTTCGCCCTGGCGAGATGCTCTGCCCTTGGTGAGACCAAAGGGAAATATTTATAAATCATCCGTACAACAAATATTGAAGCTGACCTGCAGGGCAAAGCTATTCCACGGATACCCTTGCCAGAAATGTGCAAATACACCTCTAAGTCTGCCCGCTGACCCGTACCAGGTCCCTGAATCCGTGTCTCTGACCCACTTAGCTGACTTGTATTTTTGCACACACACCATTCTGACCTATTAATACCAACATGCTCCCTCTGGAGTGTGAAACTGCTGCTTGTGCCGTATGATCAACTTGCAAACATGTGGTGCCTTAGCGCCGAAACGACCCCCAGCATCCAGACTCTGCAGTGTCTGCTCTCTGCGTTTCGTGCAGCTGTTGTCGAATCTGGTTGACTCATTCTTGTAAAATTGATACGAGCGTCATGGCAACAACTTCATCATGCCCTGAATCTATTGTTTAGGGACTGAACAGACGTCCTGCAGTGTAAGCTGACTCTTGGATTTTGAACCTTTACCTGTAAAGAGTCTCTGCTCTCATGCTGATTTCATCTTATCAGCTGAATTTTATAGTTCAGAGATCGTAAAAACGCTCAGCGTAGTAAGATAAATAATGTTTCATAGAGCAGAAGCTGTTTTGTTGATGCTGTGCCATTCTGCTGATATGAAAACCAGCTGCAGTCAACGTTTTTACATGAGGCAATGAAGGTTACTCATGTTATTTCATTTTAATAATAATTAAAGAAGCTCATTTGCCATTATTAAATTCAATTTTAGATATCCATGAAAGGTTTTGCATGTGTTAACATTAATTTAATGTACAAACTACTTGTAGTTTTAAGTTAGTCGCAGGGAGGAAGAACTCTTGTGATTGGCTAATTTCACTTTCCTTTTAAAGCCCCTAATTGTCCAAAAGTCGCATTTTTATTTTTGGTTGAAAGTCAAAGTCTTGACTTGAAATTAGCTCTCAAAACAAAACCTTTTACTTGATAACTTTTAAGGTTTTTTATCAGAAAAATGGCTTTGCTTTCTCAGTCAATAAGTAATGTGTCATTAGTTAACTAGGTTTTACTATGCAAAGAGCAGCTGCACTGTCCTGAGTTAACTATGGTTATCTTTGTGGATCAAGTCAAAATCTATTGATTCATCAGACTGTAGCTTCAGTTGCAATATCATTGTTAACCAGACGAGGGCAGCATGTGACCATCTCATTATTCCAGATATGCCTAAAAACTGTTTGAAAAGCAACAAAAAAAATACTGAACAGTTTGTTTCTCCTCCGTAAAACCTAAACTGTGACATGAAAGCCAAAATATCTATGTTGCATAAAAGCCTTTTAAGATTTCCCTCCGGGTTTGCTTTCATCTTTATTGTCCTCCATAAACTTCTTTTCTGGGATCGCTTATTTTGCAAAATCTAACGCTGACCGTACAACCGAAAAATATTTCCAGACAAGCCTGTTTTTGAGCTTTATGCTCAGGGAACAGCTCATTGTACAATGATAAAACTTCCATGCTGCAGGGTTGTAAATACCGCGGCCCCACAGAAACAAATTGACTGCAAAAATGTGTCTCGCTGCAGGAAGGAAAGCAGGGAGGGCGGGAGTAGTGGGGGGGAGGGCAGTAGCTGTGGAGAGAAAATGAAAGAGAGTTCTTGTTTCCAGCACTCTTGTTATTGCAGCCTGTTCTGGCTGTCAGAGGACCTGACTGAACCCTGACCTCGCTGCCTGCAGCATGAGGAAGTGGTTAGACAGACTCACAACAAGAAGTGGTGCAGCTGAGTACTGAGAAGCCCTGGCTGTTCCCCTCTGAGTGTGCTGTTGGCACGGCACCTCGGGCCACCGCCGCGGCTCCCCGGCCTCCCAAACCCCTCCCCGAGGCCGTCTGTCCTCCGTCAGGCCCTCGTGTTCGTGTGTCGAATTAAACCGCACCTCTCCTCCCCGAAAAGGGCCCATGACCTCATTCTCAGCCGGAGAGCCGAGCTCTCATAGGAAAAATCGGCCCGAATGCCATTAATGCGACTCTTTGCTCTGACCGCGTGGGTGCACCACGCTGCCAGCCTCCCTGCTCATAAACACAGTCAGGGCTCAGTTCAAGCCCAGTCCTTGTTGAACTCCCACTCTCAAAATCTCTCCATATTGTCACAGCAAAACTCTCCCTCTTACTTTACCCGCACATACATACGTGTGTGTTCATACACACTCTGTCAGCAGTCTGGAGGGGACATGCCAGATGTCGGCGCTCTGTCTTGGAGTAATTAAACCGGTTGTTATGATGAAAGAATTTACTTGCCATTTGTTTCTCCTACTCAGATCTAATTGAGTGATTGAAATCTTAATTAGATTAGCTCCTCTTCTCACCTCCATTGTTCCTCAGCCTCTTTAATCCCTCATTTATATTTTAATCTTCGCTGCTGTAGTCAGAACCAGGTGTTGAAATTCAGCTAAGCAGATAATTGCAGCAAAGCATTTTCTAATATAGTTAGCAGTTCTATTTTGAAACGTACTCAGACTTTTAAAGTTTTTTTTTTTTTTCTTCACTATCCAGACTGCCTGTAAGTTTGCTTTCTGTCGTGTCAGCAGCAGTCATTGTTTATATGTTCACTTAAAATAAAAAAAATAAAAAATCCCATGATCGGGTTGATTTGGGAACTCTCTTGTAAAGACAAACCCACAGAGAGCCGTCTCCGGAGTTTGACTTCCTGTCAAAACTGTGGATCAGTCGCATTTTTTTTCTCCTGCATTGGTTTTGTTTCCACAGCTTCACTTTTCTGGGTTTAGTTTCACTTCTTTATCATTTTTTTCCCCAACAAACCAACAGCAGGAACTAAACTTTGACCTCTGAAGGCACTGATCAGTTCTGACCTGCTTTTAAGTTTATATCGAAACGAAATGGAAATACCGACATCTACAGAACACTGTCACGCAATACCTCGTGTTCAAAAGCCAGAAATAAAGAAAAGTTTGTTTTTGTCTCTTTTTTTTTCAGATTGTTGATTTGTCCAGATTAGGAGCTGATTTGAGCTGGATAAGGCTTTTAGATTATTTTTGCCTAAAGAAGGCTGTAAATAATCCTGTGGTCAGTTGTATTTTTGTTTTTTACTGTAATTTGAAAATGCAGGTTTCTATGAGTAAAGATTCAAAGGGTTAAAGACCTTCCGAATGAAATGCTACAAAGCTAAATTAAACCTATTGGACGCCGTTCTGACACTTTTCTTTTTAGAGATCTTTTCATCTGAAGGTGTTTTTGCTGAAGCCGCTCAGTCGGAGGTCTGATGGGTTTTTGTCTTTGGTCTGATGTGTGACGATGTTTATCTAAAATGTACACCGTACATGAGGCTTTGTGAGGATTTAACTTGGGTTATGCCACCATCTGTTTATCACAATGGAACAATGGAGCCCAAAACTTTATCTCTAAACTCTATAAAATTAGTATTTACCTTGTAAGCATCGCTATTTCAGAGCCTTTTAAGCATTTGAGTATTTTTCATTTTTGTATCCATGTTCAAAACAGGCCAGCTGTTTGGTGAAAGCTATAAATTATGTATCTGATGGTTGTTATCCAAGATGCTCTGGATACTAATAAACTCCTGAGATCTTTGATCTCTTCTGCACTTTGCTCTGAAAATAGCTGGTTGTGGCTGGGTTGTATTTCACATGAACTCCTCCATTTGCTGTTGGCGGTTGGTTTATTTGTGGGTCAAGTCAATAAAAACTGTTTAGATCATTGCAGTGACTGAGTGAAGCTTCATGACACTTTTATACTGTATGACAACTTGTGTGCATTTGTAAATCTCCCCTCTGATGTTATTGTGCTAATATTCATTTTTAAAAATACCTTTACAAAAAATGTCTACTTCCTTGTGTCACTATAGCTGCACCTGTTTGACTTGTGAAGAGTCACAAGAAGATATTAACTGGTTTATGGCCAAACTGAACTAGACTGAGCTGGATAAATAAATAAGGTTTGCACTTTGCACACATTAACAATTAAGATTAATGGTCAAGCGAAAAAGAAAAAGGTGAGAAAAAGTTGAAAACACCTTTAAATGTAGTATATTCTCATTCGTATTTGAATGTGCACTTCATGTGTTCTATATTAATTATTTTACAGTTTTTATTAGTCATTTTAATTACACATGTTGATGGCGAAACAGCGCTTCCATTGAGGTTCGACAATTTCTATGCTACCTGTGGTGACATATTTTAAAACCGTAGTTAATGCCGTTGGAAAAAGAGCGTAAAGCTACAAACAGCTTATTTGCAATTAAGTTTGTTCTGCTCGTTTGGTTTCAGGCCACATTTGTTCAGCCTCGGCCGGGTGTAGGTCAGATGCAATAATCTCAGACGCACCAACACGGTATAAAATACGACGAAGAAAAATAGTTTGACCACGTGTGAAAAACAAGAAATCCAGAGGGAAACATTAAAACATCTATCCACCGTAAAGACCGGCCTTCTCCAGGTACAGGTGCAATGTATTTTCTGAAGAAATACCAGTTTTTTTTATTATTTCTCTCTGTTGCCCTCTAATTCAACATTTTTCTAAACAGTTAAACTGTATTTCAAATGTAAATACGAACCTTTGTAGTCATGATTTATCTGACTTCTGATTTGCAGCTCAGTTTCTATGTTGTGAACTCATAAGTTTAACAAGCAAGCGGAAGAGAGGAGATTTCCTCCTAAATGGAGTGCAATTTTTCTAAATGCATCTGAAGTCATGCATACCTTTGTATAAAAAAACTCACAAAACATTTTATCTCCATGTATAGAGAGTTATGGTTGCCTTGAGTCTAGCATTCTGATTACATAATTTCTATTTGCTAAATATCAGAATAATGGGCGAGAGATAAGTGTTTAGCTCTGAGATCAGGGCTTTGGTGTGGCTACTCAAAAACACTTGACTTTGTGTAAATTACTCTCTAACTAATCTGGCAATTTTTAATAACGGCATTGTCCATTTGGAAGACCATTTCGTACCCAAACTTGAACGTCTTGGCTTATGTCTTAAGATGATCCAATATTTTCACATAATAATCTTTACTCAGGCTGCCAACTATTATGCGAAGTCCTCTCCCTTCTGCAGCAAAACGCTAACAGGATGCTGCCAAACCTGTACCTTACAGTTGGGATAATGTACTCAGGCTTGGAAGCTGCTCTTTTTTTTTTTCCCCTACAAATGTAATAATGTCATTAAGGTCAAACATTATGGTCTGAGTCCCTCCTGGATGACCAAACTTCTTAGGCCCAAACACCCTGCAGTGGAAACCCATTCTGAAAAAGTACCAGAATGACCAAACCCGATCTCTGTTGGTCTGTCACTACCCAGAACTCCTGACCATTGACGAAGGCACGAACGTAGATCGTCCTGTAAATCAAGAACTTCGCCTCTTGACTCAACTCTCTCCAATAGCACAGACCAGGGTTTACCCCCTACCTTCTCTAAATTTGCCTGCAGTTATTGATTAAATTGTGATTAGATTTGTATTTTACACCAGTTTGTGTAAGTGTTACGGTACCGTTTTATTTTCCTTTGACATAATCAATTGACTTGTTGTTTTTGACCTGATGAAACTATTTAAATCAATGTAGTGACGTGAAAAAAACAACTGATGTTGTGTACAACGTGATTTTTTATTAACACACAAAAAAAGGTTAATTACTTCCAGCTTCTGTGGCCAAATATCTTGACTAATATAAGTAATAAGAAGATGTTAAAGAGCACAATAGGTGTGTTCATTCATCCAGACTGCTGTATAGTCAAAACTTGGAGGAAAGTATGTTGGGAAAATTCAGAGAAGTTATTACTGCCGCTGGCTGATCTCTGCTGTGCCGGGCCTCATGTTATCTTACTATAGGTGAAGAGGTTAGACGACAAACATCTGCCCTTCATAATCTGCATTCGTGCAACCTTTTATTTTTTTATAAATTTTTTTTTTTTTCCACTGGAGGTTTTTGGTTGGAATTTTCTGTCAACATTTAATTAAGATGTTTTTCTAAGCCTTGGAAAAACATTGTACCACTCCCTGCTAAAATGATTTCCTTCTGCGGTTGTCAGCTCTGTCACTCCGAACCTGATGGATACCACCACAGGCGCTTGTAATGGACAATCAGACCTTTCACGCTCGGTGAACTTTGATGTTAGTGTTACAAGCTTAACGCCAAGGCGGGCCAGGATTCAAAAATAGCAGCTCTCTCTGCAGGCTGCGAATGGATTTGTCAGTGGAAACCACACGCTTAGTGAAGCAGGTCCTCATAATTGCCCACTGACACACAGCCTGTTGGTGAACTCTCTGCTCCTTACCACAGAGTTTGAAAACCGAGCTGGAAAAAGTAATAGAGCAGGGAAAAAAACTGCAGGTCTAGAGCCTTCACTCAATACTCTGTTGCAGTAGAGAGGAAAAACAGCATTATATTGGGTGGGAATGTTAAGTATCATCAACGTATGATTGATTGGTATTGTAATCATGTCAACAAATTAACACTTGCGCATATGTACTCTCTCCATCTGCTTCCACCAGCATCCTCTTAGACTCTAACAAACATTAATTTTCAGCAACGTCAGACTGGCTTATTAATCCTCCTGCTCCAGAGGGAAATTACCTGCGTGTTTTTTTTCTTCTCCTAATGGGGACCGGCAGACCTCCATGAATAGTGTTCCTCCTAAATATGCATTACTTGACTTAAAGGGGGGCAAATTATGGTTATTAGATGGAGTGAGAGTTATTAGAAAATCTACGAGTGAAACATTATTGCTGTGAAAAGGAGCTAAGGGACTCATAAAACTTTTTTTTTTTTAGCTTTTTCACCAAACTCTGAGGTTTTTAACAGTATGCTGTGTCCCTTCTGTTCTGCTCTTTTATATTAACTCAGAGCTTCAAGAGGTGAAGCAAGGCTTCAGTTTCCTGCTGTGAAAATTATTAAAAGAACTACAGGACTTTGAGCTTTCTGCAAACATTGTCCTCCCCCTCCATTTGCGTTGAAAGTAGGAATTCTTGAAATGAAGACATAGGATGTGATCGTTTATTCATAAAGCAATACTGACTGTCATATAAAAAGCTTTATAAAGCAAGATTATGTGCACAAACAAGGCATGTGACTTCGGTTTTCAATCGTTCACAGTGTACAGGCAGAAGTATAAACATATAATCTCCAGGGGAAATAGAATAGGAACAAAGGAGCAATATGTGCATAAATGTATTATATTTTTTATCATGGCAAGCTTTTAACATATATAATGGTTCAAAAATCTAAGGCTCATTTAGAGGAGCCATGTTTATTATTTTGGGGTTTGATGGATGAATAGGGCAAAGTGACTCATTCATTCATCCTTCCACAAAACCGATAGTGGAAGGAGCATAAATAACATATTTGAAAATATGGATACATTTCATTGACAGATTTTCTACCTTTTACCCAAACCGCCACATATATTACCTCTTCAACTAAACATGTGAATGCAGAATACTGAGTAATCAAATACCATTGTCAGACTTTGACGGCATAATGGCCTGTTAGCTAGGTTTATTGTTTGACTGAACTAGGAGTGCGAGGTACGCACTGAACTGGGACTGGGAAGGACTGATGTCCCGCCACTGGACATCGATCTTGTGCGCATTGGCCTTGTGTGCGCTTTCGCAACGCCTGGTCCTGCACTTCCAAATGTTGGTAAGTTGGTATGGATCGTTCACCTTTCAACCAAACAGGACGGTTTGGAAGGTGTTATTGCAGAGCAGATTTGCCCCTACCAGCATTTATATAATCCGTCAAAGGACTAGTTTTCGGAGAACACTGCATCGCTTGCTCGTCTCTTGTGCTCAACGCGAACCTCTAAAAGTGTGACTATAACTCAGCCGTTAGTAAAAATAAGCATGATCTCATTACTTTTACTTAAAACAGGAAAAACATTTTTGTTACAGTTCTGATATTAACATTTTTGTCTTGCTGCATCAGAAGGCAAAGTTGGGCCCCTTTTTTCTATTACTATTACAATATATATTTTTTGCTGTTGTGCGTGTTAATAGCTTAAGACAAGTACCAAAGACTGACATTAGCAGGTCAATCGTGTGTTTTGCTTGGTCAGCTGGCCAGATAAGTTGCTCTTAGCTTTTCACTGTTTTTAAAGCAGTGTTGTCGATTATGGTTGGTGCTTCACTGATTTCCACCTCGTGGTTTTCAGATGGCTGAATTTGTCTTTCTTTTAAATAAGAGAAAAGAAAAGTGGACTTGCAGGTGGTGCTCAGCACCGACTGGTGGAGGAACAGCACTGATGGTTTTGTGCGCCACGCAGAGTATCTCTCTCCTCCCCATTCCTGTCCAGCTACTGTACAATAAAAGGCACTAGAGCCTAAAAGTCAGACCTTTCAAACACATTGAACTTTACTTGTAGAAATCCATGTGTCTCTTCCTCAGCTCTAAACGTTACGCGGAGACTAAGCGTTGTCCTAAGGTCTTGATGCATGCCAAAATATTACCTATGTGAATGGTGTCATTTTGCTTCCTTAGAAATTCAGAAAGTTTTCTTTTTTTTTTTTTTTTAAATCTATGATCACTTTAAAATTCTGTATTTTTATTCAGTAGAATGGCATGTTTGGAAGCTACGAGAAAAAGCACAAGATAGTTTTGTTTACAGTCATAGTTGTTTACTTTGTTCCATCTCTCTTGAGTTTAACAATGTGGCAGAAATATTTCTCTCCCAGAGGAGCTGAGCGGTTTGCCGACTTCAAAAAAGACAGAGGAAAATACACAGAACTAACAAAAATCTTATTCCCAATCGATTTAGACCAAGGTTGAATTGTGTTGTTGAATGTTTTTTTTGTAGATATGTGTTTTATTTTTGTTTATTTTACATTTGCAGCTCCTGCCAGGTTTTCATGTGCCCACTCTTCTTCAGTGTCTTTCAGTAAGAGTAGTTTTCTTTTGCATTCAGTTTGGTTTCAAAGGGTTTGAAAGTGAGTGGCACCAAACAAACAGAACCAGAATCTTAGTGTCTTTGCTTGCTAAAATGGAAGCTGCTATTATGAGGTTCCTCTCTGGGCTCAGTGAAGAGACGGCGATGTGGACCTGACACATCTGGAGTGACCCAGTTGGTTCTGATTCCAACGCTTTCTTGTCCTTGTGGCAGTTTTGTCGCGAAAATCTTTTTTGTTATTTATCCATTTCACTTTCAGTGCTTGTTTGTACAATTAAGAATTTTTCATTAACTTATTCATTAGAAAAACTTAATGCAATAAATATTTTAGCTTGATAAAGTAAGCCCTTATTTAATAATTCATTATGATGGTATTGCTTGTTTAGGTTTGCAGTAAAAATTGTCTTGCGTATTATTAGATTTACAGGAACCATTAAAATACTACATTTACATTTCATTAAATGACTTGATGATTAATGATACAAAAGTTATGGAAGTGAATATTAGCAGTTTTGAAATTGTAATATTTTTTTTTCTGAAATCATGGTGTTTATTATAATTACTTGCTGAGCAATCAAACTCCAAAAGAGGAATGTTACTGTCTGCAAGAAGTCCTCAGACTGAGGACTAAGGCTTTTCTTATTGAAAGACTTAGTTGAGAGAGATGCCCCTTGAAACGTCTCCACACGGCTTGCAGGTTCATGCACTTCCAGAACCTGAGTCTCTGTCGTTTCATTGAAGAAAAATCCTCTCAGATGACGGGAGACTGCTGAGGCCATCTCCAGTGTGTCACTCCAATAATGTTGGAAGACATCAAGACTATAAATATATGGTTTTTCTCATCGGACTTTGAAACTGTCTGATTAAAAAACCCCAGGTATCTAAGCTCTCTCAACATATCTGATGCAGACTTTGCAGTGAATACGGTTTTGTTCTCTCAGAAATGGTTATATTGTTATTGAACTGCGGTCAGCATCAGTACTAGGCCTTAGTTTGTTTCGAGGATGTCCCTGTTTTCTAATGGCAGAAATGTCTCTTGCTCTTGTTTTTTACTTTTGCGATTTGAAGCCCTACTTACAGCCACCTGCACAAAAGGCAAATGCCTTTATTTTCCAGTCTTAAGGTTTTCATCCGGACTGTATACTAGACCTTTTGGACTTCTTGCTGTGAGGTTAAGTACTGTGGTCAAGCTGATGTGCAAAAAGCTGGAACAGATTAAAGATAATTGACAGCTTTGACTGCCAGGTTTAACCACAAACCAGATACAATTCAGAATCTCACCATTTTAAGTCACTGCATTGTTATCTGTTTTGTTGCTGACCAAGTTCAGAGAACCTGTAGCCTGAAGTCATTTTTACCGACTAATTAGCAGACGTATCAAAATCAGGAAGTTTTTAAATGGTCTGAGCGAACTCGGCCTGGTTAATGCAAAGGAGTTGCACACTTGTGTAAACTCTTGCTGTTTTAATTCTTTTCACCACAGAGGACCATGTTGTTTATAGCCCAAGCCGAACAGACCACCGCGTTTGTATTTGGAAGCTCTGTTTGCCATGAGAGCTGTAACAACCCAGAGCGGCTCCACAGAAGTTTCTGTTCGACGAGGTGCTCCAGACAGGAAACGACGCTCTGGGGAACCACAGGCATCCATAAATATTCAAGCCTGGAGAAGTTTATAGAGTTTGTCGTTAAGGATTTATGGCAAACTGCAGAAGTGGGTCTGAACATTGTTTCATTCTTAACTACAGACTCTTCAGAGGGCAGGTGCTAATGTTGAAAAGCTGGACTGGTGCAAACATCATGGAGTTAAAATGAGCAGGGTCTGTGCTGCCTACAGGCTTTGAGCTTAATGAGTCCTGTGGTTGGCTGCCTTCACAGAGCAGCATTAGTTTCTCTTATGGGAGGATTTCCATCTGTCCTGTGGTTTGAAGGACTATGTCAGGGCAATCCAGGTGAAGCTACACTGTTGCTTTATTTCATCATAATTTTAAGATAAGCAAATGTGTCAACTTCTCATTTAAAACCAAGTATGAACTCAGTTTTAACATGATGCTGTCTGAATATCTTCATGTTGAGGCTATTTTTTTTTTTTGGCAATGCATTAAAAGAGGAACTTGCCGTGTCTCAGATAGTCGGCTTGCATTTTCACTGCTTGTTTTTGAGTGTTTTCTCTCTAAGCAAAAAAAGAAACCAATCTTTTGCGGAACATCGGGGTTTTGGGTCAGCATATTTTGTGTTTCACAACCTGTTTTCCTCTCGGCTGGACGATGCCCATGTGTGCTCACCACAACCGCATGATGCTTCAACCAATACCCAGAATAAGCACTACTATGTCTTGCATTTCACACCTACTTTTTTCTCATTCCTATACTTCTGCTTGTTTATCTGTCATGTTGGTGCATCTCTAGACTGCTTGACTTCATTGCAACTGTGCCATTTTCCTTCAAAACACGAGCTTCTGCTTCACACCAAGATATCGTAATAGCAATTTGAAACTAAAGGTCACTGCGGCTGCATACTTAATACTAGTTTTGAAGCCTATTAGTGGCCCACTGAGCAGTGCTACCTATTTATTTGTTTTACTTAATACTGAGAAGGGTCAGTATGCATCGATTACCATAGCAACCAGCTGGTGATTAAATATGCCTGCGGCAATAGATGACTTAGCAGCATCCTATCAAGCCATTTCTAATGTGCCTAAGCTTCTGTAGATGGAAGGTAACAGCGTGAGCGATGTTACTGTGTGGGCAAATTGATAACTGCTTCAAGATGTCTACCGTCCAGATGTTTACCATTCAGTAAGCTCTGTGATTATTTTTATTGCTTGTTTTCCGGGGGACAGAATTTAGTTAGCCAGACCTGAATATCGGATACAACAGAAGAGACTATGTGGGTATTTTTAGCTGATTTTAAAGACGTTGATGTCGTCTGCATACGTCTTAATGTGC
>CAEFZX010022279.1:0-23390 GCA_903066825.1 Alfaro cultratus | reverse complement strand
TGGTGCTGCTGGTGCTGCTGGTTCTGCTGGTGGTGCTGGTGGTTCTGCTGGTGCTGCTGGTGCTGCTGGTGCTGCTGATGCTGCTGGTTCTGCTGGTGCGGCTGGTGCGGCTGGTGGTGCTGCTGCTGGTGCTGCTGGTTCTGCTGGTGCTACTGGTGCTACTGGTGCTGCTGGTGCTACTGGTGCTACTGGTGCTACTGGTGCTGCTGGTTCTGCTGGTGCAGCTGGTGGTGCTGCTGCTGGTGCTGCTGGTTCTGCTGGTGGTGCTGGTGGTTCTGCTGGTGCTGCTGGTTCTGCTGGTGCTGCTGGTGCTGCTGGTTCTGCTGGTGGTGGTGCTGCTGGTTCTGCTGGTGGTGGTGCTGCTGGTTCTGCTGGTGCTGCTGGTTCTGCTGGTTCTGCTGGTGCTGCTGGTGGTGCTGGTGGTGGTGCTGCTGCTGGTGCTGCTGGTTCTGTGGTGTCGACCTCATAAGGTCCAGAAACCTTTTCTGTTTCACAATCCTTCCAGCACAAAAAGCATTTGTATTCTTACTATCGGAGCAACAAACCAAGGTCATGAAACCAGCCAGCAGTAACTGTTTCCATTAACTCTCCTTATGTTTTGTGGAGACATTTAGGCCAAATCCAGCTTTTCTTTTAATGTTGGAGTTTATGGTCGACTGAGGCGGCAAAACAAGCCCAAAGCATGATCCCTCCACGCCGTGCTTGGCAGTTAATGTTTCTGCATGTTTGACAGAAATCAAGACATTATGACCCATTGAAATCATGGCTCATAATGAAGTGGTGATGCTCGGTGACCTTTGCAGAGGAGGAACCAAAGGGAGAAACGGGCCTGAACTTAATCCCAACTTGACCCTCATTCTCACTTCTCTTTGCCAAATTTGTTCACTTAGCTGGTAATTTATTTGCTCACTCAAAAACTTGGACCCCACCTCCTACACACACACACACACACACACACACACACACACACACACACACGTTATTTTCTCCATGTCCCACTTTTATCTCGTTTCCCAAACAGACTTTTCAAGCTGGTCTCTTATATTAGTCGCCATCTGCGACGTCTAAATGAATTAACAGAAGAAACTGACAAACTGACAAAGCTTTTAGCACACACCCCGAGAATATGTTTCAGAATAAAAGAGAAAAATGTAATTATATGAAGATATAAAGTCTCAGCTAAACAGGGAATTACACATCAAGTATTTGAAATTTAACTGTGAAAGTCCTTAATGAAGAAAAACATGTTTTAGATCATAGTGCAGATCATTCTCTATACATTCATCTTATAATTAACTTACTGTTCAGAGCTTTGGGTAACACATACATTACATTATTACAGCTGTTGATTCGATTACCAAAGAAAGCAACATGCATCACTCATAATGCTGAATATTCCTATCATATCGATTCACTTTTCCTGTAAGCAAAGTGACTTAAAGTCACAGATTTAGTTCAATATGACAGAGGACAGATCATGTTTAATGACACAAACACTAAACAACGTCCAGAAAATGTTCAAGGTTTGAATTTAAAAGTATTACAAACAACCAGGAGAACCGTTTGTGTCTCTGTATGTTCAGCTGTGGAAAAAAGGCTTAAAACTGTTTAAAATCATTTATAAAGGGAGGATTTTATCAAGAAAATGATGGGATTCATATTTATTCTATCTGCTGGTGAATATCAAGCAGAGGGAATGTCCTGAAGATTTATTCATTTATGTCATTTATTTTGGTTTCCATCTGATTGTTTTGTTCCTGTGAAGGTCTGAAACAAACCAAAGCTTGATAGCAGCAGGTTCCTCCTGATGAGGTCATGAAAACCAAGACGAGACACGACAAGAGGGAAAAGAGTCCAATCGATGGCCGGCTGGCCAAGACGACGATCAATGGAGCTGCTTGAGATAAATGACACAAATTTAAAGAGCAATATGAGCAGAACAAAGACCATCCAGCAGAGCCAATCACACGCCTGCTGAGAGCCGCCATGGTGAAAACAGCAACACGCTGCTCCCTGAACGACCTCAGCAACACTTTGATTCAAAAACAAGAAGATCTGATCTGAAAGCAGCCGGGATCCTCCTGGTCACATCGCAGCTTTACACTCCAGGTGTCACCGCTGAGTGGCCTAGTTCAAGCACCCTGGGAATTCACTGACCTGTTACCGAAGCCACCAGAAAGACGCTGCGGCTCACAGAGAAACTTTCTGCTTTTCAATAAACACAACTAAATTATTACGTATAAATGTACAAGTTACATATCAGAAAGACCAAATGTTCAAAGTCAGAAACGTAAAACTGAACCGAAACATTTAAACTCGACATCAGAGAGAAAGAAATCAATAATGTAGCACTTGGGCTGAAATATGATTGTTTTTTCTTAATTTTGAGAAAAAAAATCATAATACTGGTTCAATAAAAGTTCAATATTATCAGAAAGTTGTTTTAATAGTCATGAGGAGCAGCTCAGTTTGTGATCATTTCGTTTTCAGAATCCAGCTGCTGATAATCTGATGAGTTAAAATATAAACTATTTATATTCATAAAACTGATACATTTATCTCATTATTTTATGTGGATGTTCTCATAAAACTATGACTTTTTCTCATATTGTTACGTCTTTATTATAATAATTTGAATTTATTATTGCATAGGACTTTATTGACGTTATTCTCTTAATATTACATCTTTTTTCTTATATTATGATTTTAATCTAATCCCATTGCGACGTCATTCTAGTGACACGACTTTTTCTGTGATCATTTTTTCTTAGGAATCAGTTTGATATCTACAGCTCATCAGAATCATCGTCTCTTCGTTGATGCAGATCTTCGGTCTGATTCTCCGTCAGGAGGATTTTCTGCTCTGCTTGTTTGAACTCAGTCATGGATCACATGCAGCAGGTAAAGCGTCTACAAACGGCTCTGAATGTCCGTCATCACTCAGCTTTATGCTTCTGGGTCCAGAGGATGTGATTTCCTTTGAGCCGTTTAGGTTACAGTCACAGAGAAACGTCCTGGAAGCAGCTTCAGTTTCACTCCTTTAAAATAAAATCACTCAGACGCTTTTATCATTACACAATAAATAATTCACATAATCTTCAAGTGAATTTCTTCAATTTTATCTGAGCAAGTTCTGAAAAAATTCTAATGTAAATAATGCAAACATTTATTTCTGAGGTTGAAGGAAACATGATTTCCTCCTTCCAGGAATAAAATGATGTCATAATGTGACATGTTATGACATGCTATGCTATGCTAGAAACAGCTAGCCGCTATGCTAGAAACAGCTAGCATAGCGGCTAGCTGTTTCCCAACCTGCTTCTTTTCATTATTTTAGAAAGAAATTAATTTTTCCTGAATAATCTGGAGTTACGTTCCACAGAATAATCCAGGATTAGCGACCGCTGGACATGCTAACAGTGCTGAGCTAGTTATGGCCAACTGCATGTCAAAGTAGCAATAAATCAACTAGTCAACCATTTTCTTATTAAAAAGAAGATAAATAATTAGAATAATTGCTCAAATGTTATTTTAACGTCTCTTCTCTGTTATCAGATGTTTTAAATGGGATTTTTTTTCAGCGACTCGCCTTCAATAAAATCTGAACTTGTTTCCTCTTATTTTGTTCTGATCATCATCTCTATCTGCGGCCAGACGCTGGTCACTTTGAGGCTGATGCTGCTGGTTTTACCCAGGGAGGAAAAATAAAAGATGTTTCTGTTTATTCCAATAAAAATCTAAATCACAAAGATTTATTTCATACTTAATAACATGTGCTTGTATAAACAAGTAAATATATTTATGACTTTATCAATAATCTTAAATCTACAGTGGATTTGTTTTTTAAATCAGTTTAGTGCATAATTTGGAAAACAAATAAGTGTGTAAACTAGTGATAAAAGAACCTCATCCGACTTTAACCAGAACATTTCTCTCTGTTCTGACAGATTATTTATGTTCTGTACTGGTCAGTCATGGATCACATGCAGCAGGTAAAACGTTTTATGGACATAATTTGGTTTTTGATCAAAATTTTCCCACATAAATAAACTGATTGAGTCGGTTCACACCCACCAGCAGGGGGCGCTGCCACGACAAAACCAAATGCAAATAAATAATAATAGTTCAGATAAGTGTGTTTCTACAGCTGCTTCATTTAGGCATTAAAATCTAAACTTAATAAATCGGATTAATTTGCTTTAATCTGGAAACAGGAAGTGGTGATAAAAACTTTATTAGTTCAGGCTGCAGACAAACAGACGTTTAAGACTCAAACATTAAGTTTTAGTTCCTGTTTGCTGGTGGAGCCTCAGGAAGTTACTTTTTTATCACTTTCGTCTAAAGTTAAATACTTAATATTTACTAATAAAACTTCTCCCACCGACTCAAATTTATCCGAGACAAAATTCATTTTTCATCTGGCAGAGAAAAATATTCCTAAACATCACAATCCTGAACCTGAAACATTTCTGTCCACTTTAGACCAAAACTACAACAATCACAACAAATACATAATAAACAAGCGGAGCTGCAGGAATTTAGCACCTTATAAACATCTGGAACCTGAACGCAGCGCAGAATCCATCTGAACTAAACGACATGCTGAGAAAAGGAGACCAGAAATATTCAGACAAGTTTCCTCCAAACGCAGAAACTTCCCAAAACTTCAGAGCAACAAGCCGACCTGAGAGCCACCAGGTTGTGTCTGTAGCGCCCCCTAGAGATCATTCATCCCTGACCTTTAAAAATCCCTCCAGGCTTCCAGGATAAAACTCAATTTGAATCTGGAAATGTTTCAGCACAGAACCGGCATGTAAACGCAGCACAGCTGTTTTAACTGGACGAAAAACTTTGAAATTCTAAAAATACATTTAAAAAGTTACATTCATGTTAAGATAAAGTGGAGCTTAAACAAATCTGAGCTGGAAGGAGAGGAGAGAGAAAACCTTCAACAAGCCCATCATCATCATCATCATCATAGTGATGCGTCTAACGGATGGTCTGGTGATGCGTTCGTGTGTTGGAGATCTCGTACGTTCAGCTGTGGCTGGTGAACTTCAGGCGGATCTACGTACCATTTCAGCCATCGGATCCGGAGGAGAACCGTTCTGAAGGACGAGGTCCGGCTTCCCGGCTCCCTGAGAGGAGAGGAGCAAACGAAATGACCTCACAACCTTCAAATATTAACAGATTCAATATTTCATCTGAACAGCAGAAAGTGCAGACATGAAAAAACGATCAGCTGCAGCTTCAACACGTTTCCCTCCAGTCCGCCTTCGTTAAGCCGTCAGTTACTTTACGGGTTTTATTGTTTTAATCACTTGTCTTCTTGGTTTTTAACATGCAAACTCAGTCTGAGGTTATGCATCATGTTGGACACAAAGAATCAGCATTAATCTGCTCCACCCTCCTGCCTGCAGCGCGAAGACGGAGCAGCAGGGAGGAAAACTTCTTCATTTTATATTAACAGAAATTATCTAAATGTTTCCAATTCCAGGGTGAAGCTTTTCTTTTCCAAACCAATAATCTGCAAACAAAATGATGAGCATTTTAAGAACAATCTGGGTTTGTTTCATTCAAAAAGAAGCAAATAGAGAGGAATTATGAATCATAGTTAATACATAATAAATGAGCTTCCTGTACAGTGAGATCAGGATGTAGCTTCTGTTCAGCTGAACCTGATTACAGTGATGCTGCCTTCGCACGACGTCAGATCTCTGAGCGCTGGCGGACAGAAACGAGGAGGAGGATGAGGAGGAGGAGGAGGAGGAGGAAGGGCTACAAACAGGCAAGAAGCTGAAGATCAAAGATGCAATAAAAATCTGTCAGCTGTTCCAGATCATCTCTGCGGCGGCGAATCCAGAAACTCTGAGGTTACAAAGATCCCTGTGTGTTTCTCTGATCCGACCCGATAAAAGCTTCAAATGTTGAAGCTTTTATCTTCACTTTACCTGATGTGAAGTTTATCAGCAGCTCCAGGTGAAAAATGATTTATCAGCAAATTTAACTTTGTGTTTAGAAAATTAAATTTTGGGAAAATTGGGATTTTTTTCCACTAATGACCTCTGTGGGTTTCCGTAGTTCAGGGCGGCCATCTTGTTTTCAGCTTCCATTTATTTGGACTTCAGGTCAACTTCATGCTGAACACTAGAGCGAGGCTAAAGGTTTAGCTTCCTAACTGAGAATAAAGTCGTAATATTTGAATATAAAGCAGCAACGTTATGAGAAAATAATAAAATGAGGAACATCGAGAATCTTTTAAGTTATACTTTGATATCAGTTTTATAAAGAATGAAATATTTCATCACATGAGCATCAAATTATCATCCGGACTTTGAAACTATTGACCAGCGACTGAGCTGATCACATCAGATCAATGTTTTCTCATTTAAACGACTTCTGCTAATTTTAAGGATGTTTTCTGGGAATATTATATATATGTCACTTGAAAGGAAAGATTAAAATCAGAATCTGGTATGAAAAAACTCAGATGTTATTTTTAAGCCTCATTTCCCAGAATTCCTTTCAGTAACAGCAGCAGGTTGTTTGCTGCGTTGCTCAGGCAGACGGACATTTTTCCATTTTTCTGGCTTCATCAGAGGAATATTCAGGTCTTTCAGGTTGAGCCCAGATTCAGTGTGAAACATTTGAGTCTTTGTGCTCAGACTCTGACCAGTTGTTCCGGATCCGTCTCCTCGCTGGCTCTGCTCCTCTTGGCCGCTTCCTCAGCGAAACCAGATGGTCGGATTTTCCTTCGCCGTCGCTGAAGCCGCTCTGCCTCAGAAACAACCGACTCATTTTCAGATTATCGCTCTGATCTTCGCCTCGGCGCCGTTTGATTGTCCATACAGATTTCTAGCTGTGTTTGCACCATCATGCAGATGGACATCCCTGCAAATATGATTTAAACTGACATAAATAATTAAGAACAGAAAACAATCTTCTATCAACTGTTGCTGAAATTTCACAAAATGTCTGTTGGATCCAAAGCAGCGAAGCGAATTAAGAATCGATTCTTTTTAAGATCTCAGCAACGTTTCGAATCTTCTGAATTCAAAACTTCAACAAGTGTCTTACACAGATAAAAAACTTGTAAAGTTTTGCAGTTGACCTTTTGAAGCCCAGAGTGTCTTTAATTCTTATTTAGTGAAATTAAATCTAGTTGGATTGAATCGGAATCGGTTCCTTCAGGACCGTCACTAGGAAACATTGCAGCTACGTCAACAGCAGATCTTCCTCTGGTACCAACTCCAACTGTGGCCAAAGAGCTTCACCTTCGTCCCGTTGGACCTTAAAGCGTTTTATGCAGGAGACTTTTGCCTTGTCCATGTGAACAGCTGCACATGTGAACCTTCAGGCTTCGGTTTCTTTCTTCATCAGATCCTTTTCTGTTCTCACTGGTTTCCAGTTGGGAGCGTCGAGTCGTTCCTGAACCTGCTGGTCCACTTCCCTCCATCTGAGGAAACATTTTGGGTGTTTCTTCCTCAGCCTTTGCAGAGCAGAGACTCTTGGACGTGATTTCCCTCCGTACGTTAGCTTGACTCTGTAGATGTTTAGAGACTTCAGCTGTGACTGGAATGACTTCAGGATTTTCCTGGAATAAAAATCACAACTTCTGAAATATCCTGGCTTTTATTGCTGCTTGTTAGACTATTTGATCTATTTTTGTTAAAAATCTCTTCATCATCATCATCAGATCCACCCAAACCAACCCTGCAGCTTCACTTCCCTCCTAAGCGCTTTGTGAGGCGACCATGGGAATTAAAACGCTGACGGAGCCACAATCAGACGCGCGGCGTCACCGGGCCCCTGCAGTGGGAGCGCAGCGGGTCTGTGGGGAATCCTGCCAGGATGAAAGATCAGTTTCTACCAGCAGATGGAGACCAGAGAGACACCAGGCGAGTCCAGATCTCTGCAGTCTGGCCGGGCCTCAGGGCTGCAACTCGGACCCGGTTGACTTTAATCGCTGCAGAAGGCAGAAACCAACGGCGCCGCCTCATAAACACACTTCCTGTTGGCTCCTCCGGGGCCACAGATAAACACGGAGCAGGAAAACAGACGACTTCTGCTGACATTAGGGGCAAATGTGCAGCAGCCCAGGAGCAACGGCTGGAACCACAAGTTTACATACACCTTGAAACGAAACAGCAAGATGGTTCTCACATCACACTGCAAAAACACAAAATCTTACCAAGTATTTTTATCTAGTTTCTAATGCAAATATCATATTTCACTTAAAATAAGACAAAACTAAATAACGAGTAACTTTTCAGCTAGTTATACAAAACTGTTTTAAGTCAGTAATTCCTTAACATTGATGAAAAAAATGTTAGTTCCTCCATCATATTATTTCAATTATGACATGAGAAAATATCCTGTTATAAGTGAAATAATCTGCCATCAAATGATAGATTGAAAATAAGCTGCTGTGTCTTCCTAAAAAGTTACAGATAAGATAGTTTTGTCTTATTTTAAGTGAACCAGAAACTAAACAAAATACATTTATGTGTTTTTGCAGTGCAGACCAAACTTCTCTTGCTTCAGGTTGTAAATGATTTCTGTTTGCTAAATGCCAAACCTCTGGCAGGTGAACTGAAGGACTGTTTATGCATCTGAAAACCAGACCAGGAAGTTTCTGCTCTCTGCTTCGATTCGATGGGAAAGTGAAACGAAATCAGCCGAGACGTCAGGAAGAGAATCAGCTGCTCCAGTCCGGTTCATCCTGGGAAACTGGATTCACTGGAGCTTAACGGAGCCGCCATGATCTGGACAAACGATGACGGGAACGTCCAACCAGCTACAGGAACAGACGGGTTCTGTTTCCGGTTCTGGTCCAAAATGTGTCCAAAAAAAGCCAGAGACTTCCTGGAGAAGCTGCTGAAGCTGGTAAGTCAGAGAAAATGAGTTCTGAGCCAAGATGAGCTGAAATGCCCAAGAGAGGAAGGAGCCGTTAATTCTGAAGAAACACAAAAATCCAGATTACAGAGACAGACAGCGGCAAAAACCTTCATGTCTGGAGAAACGTCCTGTGATCTGATGAACCTCTAATCACCTAGAATCAGTAAATAGAGTCCAGCTGGGTTTAATTTAACCAGATGTTCTGGTTCTGGGCTCAGAGAAAAACCAGAACCCAGCAGACGGGTCAGGGAGAACCTCGGCCTGTCTGAACAAACCTGCACAAAACCACCAGAACACAGCAGCCCACTGTGAAACACGGAGGGGGCAGCATCATGCTGGGGTACACTTTAATAACTGTCCACCAGGGCGGCATGATTATTTCAGTAATCAGTTATTCTACTGATTATTCAAACGTTTAATTGGATAAAAATCGACCCGTTCTGCAGATTGGTGAAGAACCTTCAACTTCCTAGTTCATAATTCTGACTGCAGGGGGCGCACTTCCAACCTGAAGGCATCAAGTTACTCAAGTTTAAAATTCATATTTTGTGCGAGTTGTAGAGTTTTTCTGCTACAGAAAGATGCAGACAGATTTCAGTCCCACATGGAAACGACTGTAAGACGGCAGCAGATCAGAGAATATTAAATCTTACATCATTATTTATTGAAATGCTGCAATTTGTTTCCATTTTCAGCCCCAATGAAACATGTATTTCAGTGAAGTGTATTTTTTTAACAGGAAGAGATACTGATCCACTCTGTTCTTATCTGAGTCTGGTTTCAGGAAGGAAAGTGAAAGATTGGCTTCCTGAAATAGCCTGGTGTTTCAAAGCGCAGCAGCTGAGAACGGCTCCACTGACTCCTGACCTCATTCACATCCACAACTCAAGACGTTTCCACGTCAAACTCAGCAGAAACCGGGGAGACGAGGCTGAAGCCGAACAACGGCTTCCTGATCAATCTCTGCCAGAGACGTCCAAACAGACGCTTTGATGCGCGCGGCAGGTGTCTGCTGTTAAAGCGTCAAGTATTAATTAAACATCCTGTGTAAATGAGACGATCCGCCCACATGTGTGCTTACACCTGACATTTAGGTAAATGCCAGTCCAGCGGCGCTGCGATGAGATGTCAGGGATGAGGGATGAAATTATACGGTTTCATGAAGTCCTGCTGCTGCTGCTTTCATCCGCCGGATCTCAGCTGAATTATTTCTGGAGATGAAACTCTGACTTTCTGAAACTCTCAGCCTCCTCCGTCCTCAACCTCAAAAACTTTGATTCTCTGTTGGAAAATGTTGCAATGTTTCACCTTTTCCTCCTGGTTGTTTGTTTAAACATGAAGAGATATTTTCAGCAGACATCTAATCTTTCAGGCTCTAAAGAAACATAGAAAATACTCAGAGCGGTGGGGTCATAAGACGTTTCAGCCCTAAGAAAACTCCAAACTGAAAACCCAAGAGGGAATTTAAACAATAAGAATCATAAAGTCAATATTCAGGGAAACAAGCAGATCAATATGTCTGCTCTTCCTGTTGGTCTGTTGTTTTAAGGCCAGTTTGTAAAATAAAGTTCAGAGCCTGAGCTTTGAAACTGGTCTGAGCTGGAACTTCCTGTGGACTTGGACTCCCAGCTGGGAGGAAGTGCACACCCCCCCAAATTGCACAGAGATTCAGATTTGTGAACAGCTCAAAACAGAAGAAAGTTTTGAGTTTTTAAATTGTAAAAATCAGAAGGAATCCAGTTGTGTTCATCACTCCTTCTGATGGCACCAGAAAACTGAAATGTATCTAAAACTGAAATGCATCTAAAATCCTGTAAATATCTGATTTTAAAACAAGTTGTCTTTGTTTTAAAACCAAATAAAGATAACTTCAGTAAAAACTAATCTTCTCTCCTCAAAAGGTTCCTTTACAAACATCTCACTGACGGGTCCAGGTCCGACGTTCCTGGATTCAACACCAGAACTCAGGAAGACGTTTGGGTCGGCGAACCGTTCTGCTTCCAAACACTCAAATGCTGTTGGTTCCAAATCTGCTCAAAGGTTTATGACAAGTAAAAAATAAAGTGATGAAAGTTTGTAAAGTTACAATATTACTGGCTGGCTGCTCAGATGAAACATGGAGGTGCAGAAACTCAAAGAAAAAAAGACTTTAAAGTTGATTGTGGGGAAAACAAACTCATATTTATATGTGCAAATTAACAGACATGCAGCAGCATCTTTCACAGCATCACAGAACTTCAGCTGGTTGATAATAAACCTTTAGATGCTGCAGAGAGAATCTGCTTGATTTGGCAAAGAGCCACAGGATGAAGCCACCAGCATCATGTCAGGGTGGCGAGTTTCAGGACAGGACTGCAGATTTGCTTTAGAAATGATGAATCAAGCTCCATCAGAACGGTGGAAAAACTGAGAGCAAAGAGAACTGGGCCTTGTGGGACACCGTAAGAGAGAACCAGGGGAATATACAAGATCTGGAGCCAAAGGTTTTAAAATGTTCTGAAGTTCAGCCATGTTGGGTTTTTCTTTCAAACAAACTCTTTCTTCACCAGAAATCATTTTCATTTCTGATCTGATCTGGATATTTCATTTACAATATTCAGACAAAAAGCTGCTGATCTGCTTGACTGTTTAAAAAATAAAAATATTCCTGTCTAAAACAAAAAAACATCCAATTCCAACCTGGACCCCACACATAGATTCAAATAGATTGAATTATTAATGACATGCAGGGGCCAAACTTTCTTGTGTAAATCTTAGAGGAGGCTGCAAAACGACTGGATCGACGCTCGGACTTGGTTCTGGTCCAGAATAAGCCGCAGCACAAAGTGCAGCAATTAATGATGAGCTCCAGCTGCTGCTGCAGGAAAAGCGCCAAGTCAGCTTTCCTCAAACTCCCAGCGTTCAGCTCCACTGTTCCCACTTTCACACAATAAAACATTTAGTTTTTACATCCTAAAGCTGCAAAAGGTTGAATAAGAAGCAGCTTTTCAACCACTTTGAGTCTTTAGTCTGACTGGAGCAGATCAACTGATTTTAGAGAAGAAATGAGGCAAAAAGAATCTAATAAAGTATAAATAATCTCTTCACTTTTGCTTTAAACCACAAAAAAAGATGAAAGAATATCTCTGGAGCATTTTTTGTTCGGTGAGAGGAAAAATAAGAAAACAATGATGCTCACCTTGACCGTGGTTCTGGTTCCTGTTGGGCCTGAAGAGGTTCCCTCCTCCGGGCTGGATCTCCTCCTAAAGCCGCTCCATGTCCTCCGGCTGTCCGCGCCGGCGCGCCGCGGCCGCTGGAGCTGCGCTGCGCTGCGGGGAAACTTCCAGGCAAAGTGCGGCTCTGCGGACCGGAGCCTGTAAACCTGAACCTCCGGGGTGGGGAGGAAATCCGAGCAGCTCCGAGCAGAAATTCAATCCGAGGCGACAGCCACCGAGCGGCTCCGAGCGGCGCGTCTCCCCGCCAGCAGGAGGAAGGAGGCGGCAGGCGGAGCTGGAGGGTGGAGGAGAGAAGAGAGAGGAGAGGAGAGAGAGGAGAGGAGAGGAGAGAGGAGAGGAGAGAGAGGAAGGGGGCGGTGATGCAGCCGCCTCCCCGCTGCACAGGTGGACATCTGTCATCTCAGAGAGGAGCAGAAATAAAACTGGAAACTGATCAGAAGAACATTTACAGGCTGAGATGAGAAAATATCAGCGAGTCTGACTTCTGATTCAAACACATGTTTCTAGAGAATCACCGTTTATGTCATGAACGATGTGGCTCCCTGCCCAGGGCGGCAAGCCGAGAGGGTCGGTTGGTTCAGCAACACTCACATCACATGTGATGATCTTTGCTCCCATTGGACAGAAATGATGAGGAGGCGGGACAAAGAGCGACCCAAACATCAAACTGTGGAGTCCTGCTGCATTTCTGCTGTTATCACAACTGAGACGCCATTTTGAACGCGAAGAGCAGCTCAGTAAATGCAGGTTTTGTGATTTGAAAGTATAGATTTATGACATGTTGGTCATTTATTAACCCAAAACAGATATTTGATCTGATTAACCTGGATGTAAAAACGAATGAATTCATTAAAACATTTCTGTCTGTTTTCTCTTTTTTTCAACGTTTCAGGAACTGTAACAAAAATTACAAGTGAAATTTTCAAACATAAACCTGAGTGGCCAAACTTTTATTTAACGTTGGGACCAAACTGCTACAAACTTCAGAATCTGAACAGAACCAGCTTCCTGATGGAATTTCACAAAGCAAAGCCTGAAGGAATTAAAGGGCCAGACGCCCCACTGGACTGGAACAGGAAGTACCAGAGGATTCCAGAGATCCAGATTGGACAGACATTTTGTCGAAGTTTGGATGAAAATGATGAAACCCAATCCGCAACGAGGGACCGGCAATAACTAACAAAAACAACTTCCTGTTCAGATTTGATCACAGAATATTAATCCTGATGTAAACAAGACAACAAGAATCAGTTACATCACATTAAACAGTAAATAAAAGTTAAATAGCAAAGAGTAAATAAAAAACAAATAACTAAACAGAAAAAATGTCAAACTCATTCAGATATTGAAACATAAAATAAACAAACATTTTACATCAAAAGTAAACAGAAATGAAAATATATTAAATATTAAAAACATTATAATTTAGAAAATCTAAAGACCATTAAGAAAACATAAAACTAAAGGTTATGAAATAATAAACAGAAATCCTGGAGAAAATGGATCAACAGAGATGAAATAAAACAGAATGAGCAACTTCTGTTGCAATTAGTTGCTCTGGATTTTACTCTGGGCGTCAGAGTAAAGGGGGGTGAAGACATAATTCATATTTTTATTTCTTGAAAATATTGAAACCATGAATATGAATATTTCTTCTCTGTCACATAAAAACTCAGTGAAACAAAATTCTGTTGATCTGATGTGAAGAAATGGAAAAAAGTTTAAGAGTTAAAAATTCGTTCAGAAAGTTAAAATTATTGTTTTTATTCTGAATTTTTCTGTTTTTTCTCAGGTTCTGGAGTTCAGAGCAGAACCCTGCTCAAAGTGTTTCTGTCGGGTCGGTTCTGGTCCGGATGCGTTCGCTGCACGATGACGTCACTGGGCTGAAACATTCATCTACCTGCCTGGAGACCAGCGTGGCCCCCTGCAAATAAACGGTCATCACCATGACAACGGCGATGGAAAGTCGAGCAGGATGCTGATCATGGCAACAGTGGCAGGCGGCCAGAGCAACAGGCCGGATCCGCCCAGGACCGAGTCCACAGCAACCAAACGGCTTCATGTCAGAGGCAGAGCGTGTGTGTGTGTGTGTGTGTGTGTGTGTGTGTGTGTGTGTGCAGTGACTTTCTCTCCACTGCAAATATTCACACTTCAGTCAAACAAAAGGCTCCATCAGGATCAGAACCGCGACTCTTTTTACTAAAAGCTCCTCTTCACGTTTCCACTCTGCAGATCCAACGTCCTGATTTCACCGCAACGCAAAATGAATTTACACCACAGGAGGAGAAGATGACTGGCCTGAAAGAATAATAATAATAATAATAATAATAATAATAATAATAATAATAATAATAATAATAATAATAATAATAATATTATTGTTCACGAGAGCCAAACACAGACAGCTCAGAGTCAGGCACGGTGGTGGAGGGAGGATGCTGTGGGCTTGTTTTACAGCCACAGAGCTTCAACAGGACACGACTCAAACACAGCAGCAAAACTGTGACAGAACAGAGAATCAAGGTGATCCAATGGTCTAGTCAAAGCTCAGACATCAGCTTTTATAGTTTATGAAAAATAGAAAGACTGAAATATCTCGTCTGTCCTGGAAATGTTTATGCATAATAAATAAAAGTCATGAATTCTTTCCTCCTTAACTTGTGATGACAAATCAAATTTAATATTTCCTGATTTAAATCAGTTAAAATTATCCTAAATTATTTCTATTCATTCAACAGCAGAAATTTTTTTATTACTGACTTTATTATTTCTTAAAATTCAGATGTTGGCATCAGTTTTCTCAGGTTTTATGAACTTTATGACTTCAGTAAAAAACGTTTCACGTTTCCTTCCAGGTGTTTCTAATAACACATAAATAAAACTGAATATTTCATATTTTACACCTAAAGGTTATTTTCAAAAGTTACTTTTAACCTGAAAAATGAGCCTCATAAAGACACAAATTAAAACTAGTGAATATGAATTTAGTTTCTCAGTAATTTGGGTTCAAACTGTGTTGAAATCGTCAAAAAGACAAAAAGTGAGTAAAAGTTGAGAGTCTGGCCAACTTCAGAAATGAAATATGGAAATATGGACTGTTGGATCAGCAAGTTTTTAAATTAGTTTAAACTATTTAAACCAGGGGTCTCAAACTCCAGTCCTCGAGGGCCGCAGTCCTGCAACTTTTAGATGTGCCTCTGCTGCACCACCTGAATAGAATAATCAGGTCATTAGCAGGACTCTGGAGATCTGATCCACACAAGGAGGAGGTAATTAAGCCATTTTATACCTGTGGCACATCCAAAAACTGCAGGACTGCGGCCCTCGAGGACTGGAGTTTGAGACCCCTGATTAAACTAATAAACAACAGTAAAAACTGCAAAGGATGTTATTAATGAAGTGTAACATTATGCAGGAGTTTGAAGATAAAACCTTTTCGTCAGATAATTTCAGATGGATTCTAATCTAATGTACGCAGTGCACCTGAACGCACCGTCATGTTGGTCCCTGCTGCTTTCAGGGACTTTCTGATTGTCTTACATCCTCAGAGTTTGATGTTTTCTCCACAGCCAACCAGCAGCCAGAACCAGAACCTGCTGCCTCATACTGGTTCCTTACTGGTGGAAACTGGCCGACGTCTGGGAGAAAATCAAATGATTTAAACTTCAGGTGCAGAAAAACCTTCAGAAGTGAAAAGTTCAGTCTGGTCAGATGTTCGTATGTTTGTGCTTTCAGAAGATTAATTCAATTAAAACATGCAGATGAGATCATATTAGTTTAATCTTTTCCTGCAGTCGGTTTGGTAAATTGTCTGTTGTTGGATGTTTGTTTGATTTTAGGTCAGTTCAGTCTTGACCTCAGTTTGTTCAGCAGTAACGGCTGCAGCTTGACCTCACCTTGACCTCTGAAAGTTTATTGTTTCAGGAACTGAACTAGAGATTTCAGACATTTAACGGCATGAATATGTCAGTATTTCAGACATTAATTAAGCAAGAATCTTTCCATTAAGTTGAAAGTTCTTAAATTTCACTGGACGTGTTAAAAACGTCAGGCTGAATCTCTGCTGACTGAAACCTCTTCAAACATGTTGGAGCCTCTGCTGAACACGGACAGCAGTGGGAGGAGTCTGGATGTGCGGCGCTGGCGAGAGGAGTCGGGGGTCCTGCTGGGGAGGATCTGGTTCCTATGGCAACTAATGAGCCACTCTGGGAGCGGGGTCATGCATGTAGCACATGAGGTAAAGATGCTGAAGCTGAAGCAGTGGGCAGAAAATTAGAGCTGCGGCGTTTTATGTTGGCATGTTGGTGTTTCTGGACTCCTGCAGGTCAGAGAGCCGCAGCTGAGGAGGAGGATGAGGAGGGTGAGACGATGAAGAAACCAGAAACAGAAAAAAGACGAGGAAGAGGAGTCAGAAGTCTGAGCCGCTCCAGAGAGACGGTGATGAGTGAGGCGTCTGTCCGGACACGTCCGCCCACCCAAAGCAATTCCAGAGGCGACAAAAAGGCTGAGAGGTGGAATCACAGGCGTGTTGGAGGAGCCTCCGCCCAGCTGCCTCCTCCTTACACCACCAGCACCACCAGCAGCAGGAGACCCAGTTACTAACTGGGACATTTTATAGGCCAGGCGGAAAAAACTCAGGACTAAAACAGGTAACAGAGAAATCCTGCAGACTGCAAACAATAAAACAATGAAAACAAAGAAAACAATGAAAACATCATCATCATCATCATCATCATCACCATCATCATCATCACCATCATCATCATCACCATCATCATCATCACCATCATCATCATCATCATCATCATCACCGCTGCACATTTAAAGCTCAAATCAGTTTCTCACATTTTAATTCTCTGTCAAAACAAAAAACAATTTATTACATAAATTCATTAAAGATGCTGGAATATCAAGATTTATATGGAGGACCAAATATGTCATAATTACACAAAAAAATCACTTTAGTGAAATAAAGAAAATTTTTATCAATATATTTAATTAAGTGTTATGAGTAGAAAGCAATTTTGTTTTACAAAAAGCACAAATATTCTGTATTGTACAAAATAATTTTTTCATGTTGCAGCTCATCGTGGCGCTAATGCTAACTGAAGTGGATCAGTCACCTGGATTAACCAATCAGATTTCAGAGCCGATTAAAACGAAACACAGTAACAGTTTCGCTGCTGAAAGGTAACGATGGATTTAATAAAACAAACTAATTTATTTTATAGTTCAAGTTCAGATCTGTTTTCCATCAGTAGAATGAAGGTTTGATAATATGTGAGCCTTATTTATGACCTCACAGATTTAGCTTGAAACAGATAAAAATCCTAATTGTGAAATCTTTCGTGAAAGATTTTGACTTAAGAAATCCTGATCATTTCCTCATCTGCCAGTAGAAACCAAAGACAGAGAATAAAAAGAAACTCGTCCTAAATAACATTACAATAAAAGAGGCTAAACATTCGGAAAATAAACTAAAAAGATGAGTGCAGCGAACACACGCCCTTGTGGAACTCCAGGAGTCGTTTTCAAAGTCAGCCAATATTTTAAGTAGTTGAATTTTCCCAGAGTTGTTTTTGAAGATGTTGATTCTTCAAGGCAGTGACCAAATGTTCTGCCTCCTTTCTCTGGTCGGGTTAAATCCTCTGATGGCTTTGATTCTGGGACGTGACGAACACGGCGCAAAAAACCAGTTTGTCAGTTGATAAATGTGACAAGTCCCATCTGTATTCCTGCTGTGTTAGACATCAGTACTGATGATTTAATGACGACATGTGAGGATGAAGAATCATCCTGGATGTATCAGCTGTGGGTTCAGATCTGATGAAAACATCCTTCAGTGTTTGGCCTCCTTTCTGGCTCAGTCCACCTCTGAAGGCACATTAATCATAGCCGTTTCCCACATGCTTCTCTCCTACTCCTCCTCTTCTGTTCCTCCGGTGCTGGAAGCAACTGGGTCACCCTCAACTGGAGAACCGCGTTAAGGGCAACCGGAGCAAACAGAGATGCAGATTTTCTTCTTTTATTAGAACCAAGTCTGAGCGGTTCCCGTCACAAGGCTGGAAATCCAAAGCGAGTTGACTTCAGGTCGGAGTGAGACAGCATGGCTCAGGTTTTTAAATGTCCATGATTCATCCTCATCAGCAATGGAAACTGGAGTCTAATATTGGACTTTATTGCTGAAAGAGAAATAACTGACTTCTATAAAAGATGAATTCATGTCTGATCAGAACCTGAAGGTTGTTTGAAGAACACAAAGCAGAGCGAAGCCGTTTTCCTGAGGAAAGCCCACTCTGCCTCCAACACGACGTCATGTTGAATGAGATCAGATCCAGTCTTAAAAGAGAAGAAAAGGGAACTTCTCCATAAATGATTTAAGACTTTGACGACTCGGCTCTGAAGCAATAAATTAATGATCACTTCCTGCAGCTGAAATAACTGGAAAAATGGGCCAAATGTATGAGGAGACACAGATCCCACCTCTGTGACACCGCCAGCATGGTTGGCTCAGGTTATACTGGGACATCCTGCACAGGACACCAACAGACTCTGCCCTCTTGTGGTCGAATGAGCACATTACATGAAACAAAATCCTTGGTGATAAAATCTCTTATTCTTGAATTTTAAGCAAAAATCTATGAGGTTAATGTCAAACATAACATTTAAAAATAATTGTACTTTAGCCTAAAAAACAGAGGTTAATATGATTATTATGATTAAGGTTTACTGAGTCATCAGAACCAGTTCAGTTCAGGTAAACTGAATCAACTGATTAAATATTCTGAACTGCATTTACACCCAAACATCAACTAATTTATGCTCATTTTGTCCAATTTTCACCATTTAAACCTTTAAAAAACTTTAGTACTGTGATCATGTGATCCTTAGTGTTATCAATAACATCATGTATTATTTCTAATTTTCACCATTTTACATGTATTTAGCGCAATTCACAAACAACAAAACTCATATCAGAGCAGTTAAGACAAACAGGTCCAATTCAACCAAACCTGCTCCAGACGGCACCGCTAACTAAACTTAGCTGCGCTAAAGCATTAATCCTAAACAACAGCTTTGCTAATGCTAACGCGATAAGCTGAAAACAATGATCAGCCTCTATGTTGGGCCTTTGTATCGACCAATCACAACTAGTCTGGTTAAGCTTTATTCTACTGAATGTTTACAAACAGATGATTAATTTAGTTCTTCAGAATTTATCTGGAAAAAGTGATTTAGGGAAAGCTAAGTTCGCCAAATGTTAGCAAAAATGCTAAGGTGCAGAAAATAACTAGCTCATCTCTTAGCGGAAGTGCGTCCACTTCTGCTGGACAGTATGAGCATCACATTCCTCCAACACACACAAAATAACCTTATCTTTTTACAATTACAAAGCGAAAACGTTGTGCTCTAAAAAACCCCAGAAAAATGGATTTGCATGTTAGTAAAACATGAATTTTTCTCAATAGTGGCTTTAACTTTAAAGCAGATAAAGAAGCAGGTGTGAAATGTGAGAAGTGATCTGATGAACTTTATTAACGTCTTTCTGAGATGAAGGATGAGCTGAAAAATGTCACTTTATTGCACAAAGTTTAACCTCGAGTCTCTGAGCCAACTCGGAAAAATAGACAGTAAAGAATATATGTCATTTTTCAGTAGTTTCACCTTTTTCCATAAATACATTCTGTTCCGTGTTTCAAATGTTTATACAAGTAATTACAACTACGCAGCAGAACCACAGCTTTTCCATGAACCAGATCAGTTTAGGATCTGGTTTATCAGATTATTTAAACCAGATCAGTTTAGGATCTGGCTCTTTAATCCGATCTGCTTCTGATTTACAGAGAGGAATATACAAACATAAATACATCATGTACAGCCCAGGTTCTGGACACTCATAAATACAGGAGGATCTTCGATATCTGTAGATTATTTCAAATGGCACACACTGAGACAAGAGCTTCATCTCGTCGTCATCGTTACCATGGATGCAGTTTCTCTGCAGCCTTTGGCTTTAAAGGGAGAGGTGCTTGTGAGCTTCCATCAGTGCATAGTTGAAGTCAGCATTACGATTGATTATGTGCAACTCATGACGTCAGGCAGGGCGGGTGAAGCAGCGGGTGGGTTGAGGATGTGTTCACTCAGGAAGGCAACGGAGACGTTCAGTAGTGTTAACGGAAACCGGATGAAGGTTTAATCATCCCGTCTCCTTCTCAGACACAAAAACCTAAAATTACCACTATTCAAGAACTCCAGCTCCTTCCTCTGATTATTAAATTGTAAGAAAACCAAAAGGAGAGCCATGATTAAAGGCTGACATTCAATAATTCAGTTTAACAGAAAAACCTTTTTGCAGCTTTGCTCTACAGGTTGACAGAAACCAGGGAACCAATGCAGGAACTGTGCAGCTGTCTGGTGTTTAAATACTAATGCAAGTGTCCTGTGACCTGCAGGAGTTCAGAGGGAAGCTGCAGCTGCTGCAGCTCTGCTGGTTTTAGTGTTTTAACACAGAAACGCAGTTTGAAACCGCAGGAGACCCTGAGGGACTCCACTACCAGGCCCCGGTGAGGCACATTAGGACCACCAGGTGTATCGTGAGCAGGTAGGCCAGGAAGAAATACCGAGAGCGAGCGCGACCCGTCAGCAGCCTGGAGAAGTAGAGGCTCCGGCCCCGCAGCCACCGGCGACACGCCACCATGCCACCTTTCACCTGGAGGGGGAGACAAACCATCCATCAGGAAAAAACACACTGAAGTTCCACCTGAAGAACTCCACACCAAACTGATGCCAGACCAGATGAGACAGGAGCTTAAAGAGCCAACCTGCTGGTCTTTAAATCTCCTGCACTCAGAATTAAATGTTCCCAGCAGTGGAATAAGGCAAGCCCAATTGTCATATTATCAGTTTCATGGCAAGCCATATTTAGTCTACACTATATTTCTATTTCTATATTTATTTTCTACTTTTCATACCAGCCATCAGAACAAGCTTTAATGTAATATTTTATTTTAACAAGTTTTATAATGTTTAAGCTATGATGGAGTTTTAGAGCCTGGCTAAGAATTTATTTTTAATTACAAGAATGAAGTCATGATATTAGAATAAAGTTGTAAAATACAAAAATAAAATCAATATTATGAGAATAAAGTCACATGACAATAAAGTTGATTTAATACAAGAATAAAGTCATAATAACACAAGAATAACTTTTTCTCCATTTTTCTACTTTCCTCAGGTTATATTATGACTTTATTCTCATAATTTGAAATGATCTTAGTCTGTTTTATTTTTACTATCAGAAAAATACCAGTCAGTTTGGTGACAACCTGTTTAATTCGATTAACGGCCTGTAGGGGGCACCGTTCAGTTCAGAAATAACCAAGGACTCTCAGAAAGCTTCCCTTGCTGTGAACATGTTGGTGTCTAACAGGAACGTTTAAAGAGTATTACTGACCTTCCGTGTTATGAGCGGCTGGTTTGGGTTCAGGCTCAGAGCTTCCCAGTCCTCCTCTGCTTCCATCTCGATGCTGAAGTCCCTCTGATTGTCTCTGGACAGGCCGGATGCAGCGCTGAGCAGCAGAAACACATTTTAAAGCTCTGCGCTGCAGCTTTTCACAGCCGGACTCTGCGAACGCCTCACCTCTTCGCTCTGTCCTCCGCCAGTCGCAGCGCCTCTTCTGCACTCTCTCTCCTCACTCGTTCATCAGCCAGACTCAGCTCCACCTCCACAAGCCTTCACACACACACACACACACACACACACACACACACACACACACACACACACACACACACACACACACACACACACCATCAAGGTTCACTGATTTTACTGGTTTTATGAGGAGAGGATCATGTAGGGATGAGATGAAGGGTGTGGTCACCTCTCCCGGAGCTGACTGGCCTCTGCTGCCTCGCTGACAGAGTCGCTGCTCCTCTCCTGAGGAGCTCCAGGAGCCACTTCAGCCGAGCCCTGCTGTGTGCAAACACCAGGCTTTAGTCCCACATGTCTGCCTTGACGGCATCAAATGGTGCAAACAAACAAAACATGATGAGTTTTGTTTATTTAATTTATCAGGTTTTATCACCAAACATCCAGTTTGTTTGTGGACAGAAGGTGCAAACAAAGCAGAAAAGATTAGTTTGAATCTTTCTGCCTCCATCTGATGTAGAACTAGCAGCACTGATACCAGTGAAGGATGCAGGAGCTGTGGAGGTTCTACCTGGCCCTGGATCTGACTCTCCAGCCAGTGGCAGCGGTTCTGGCTGTCCCTGAGCGTTTGGGAAACGGCCCTCAGCTGGCCTGCGACCGCAGCTTTCTCCTCCACCGCCTGCTGCAGCTTCAGAGAGGAAGACGAGGGATGAAGGTGGATGAGAAGCACATCCTCTCTCAGAAGATCTCGACTTTGGTTTGACTAGCAGCTGTGAATGGCCTCCAGAGGAGCCGGGCTGTTTCATACCTTGGTGTTGAGCTGATGGAAGTACTGGTCCCGCTGCTGGATCTCATAAACGCAGCGCTGCAGGTCTCTGTAGAGCTGCATCTTCTCAGCCTCTAACCGACTCACTGCCGCCTCCTGGCTGCTCTGGCCTGCCAGCGCAGCCGTTTCCTTCTGCATGAATGGAGAAAAAAAAACTGGATTATTTAGTGTTTTTGCTAGAAATTAACTCATATTGTCACTAAGCGTCCAAGGTTAGCTGTAAATTAAACCCCATAAAGTTCCTCAGTTTTTTCATCACTTTAGGCTCAACTTTAACTGATGTATAGTGCTTGAATTGAAAAGAATATAAATGTATTTTAGAAGGGCAGCTTACTTTAATGGGCAGGGTGTCCTTCCTCTCAGCTTCAGACCTAAACAGCAAAAATGAAAAAAATCAATCTTAATATCTGTAACTGCACTGACAGAAGTCATGAAGCTAGAAAAAAATTGTTTTTACAAAGAAGCAGAATGATTTCAGTTATTTTCAAGGCTTTCTGAATGTAGAAAACAACAGATTAAAATGAAAACACTACAATGATTTTCCAGCCCAGGTGCAAATCCCTGTAAAATTGGATTTTGATCCATATGCAGTTTGATGTTTTACCTCGGATGTGCAGGGTTTTGCTGACAGCTGCTGGTCGACTGGTGGAGCTCATCAGATTTCATTTCCTTCACCTGCAGACATAGAGTCATGTCACAGATGTGGAGGGGTTTTTCATTATGGAGAATAAGTTAATTTACATCATGCAGTGTTCCTTTATGTATCACATAAATGAAAGGTTATTGAATCACAGTCAAG